>JAAXYX010003891.1:0-13360 GCA_036851915.1 Ptenothrix huangshanensis | reverse complement strand
TCAAGCGAGTCTGTAGTCAGCCAGCAGAAAGTCTGCATCCTGATTCTGATTCTGATGGTGTGATATGGGAGCGGGAGCATCACGCTATGGCCGTGTTTATTATAGCATCTTTGAGGAAGATGGGATTATGGAATAGTCTGCCTGTGGGGATAAAAAAACTCTTTGATTTTGTTTTTTTTTACACAGAAATTTCGTAATCAATAAAAGAATCATTTTCCCCTTCTGTTTTCATTCTCAACGATTTACGTCTATTCTATAATTAATTTTATATTGTACTTGGGATTGATTTCATGGACAGGGACAGTTGTGTGTGTGAAGTAATGCAAAGGAATACTCAGGAAGATAACATTTCACTCTCTTGTTTTGCCCAGATCAGTTTAGATACAAAAAACATGAAACCGACACTCGATGAGACACGAGCTTTACTTCAGCATAGGCAGGCCAAGTGCCAAATATTTCTTCTCCTGCACTCTTTGCTACTGCTTCTTCTTTCTCCTCTCAAATTGTATTCTTGTTCATCTCACTTGTGTTCATCTTGTCAAGTCCCGTACATACTAATACTCGGGGAAGACAAGATAAGAAAATTAATTTGGGTTCGTGAGTGCGTGTGTATGAGGATGAGGAGGAGAGAGAATACGAAATCCCGATATGTATATATTGGGATTTCCCCACCTAGGTACATAGAAATATTAATAGATAGTGCAGCGATTTAAGTAGTGCATACGCATACACGCATCGTCGTGAATTCCTACTTGTTGTACATAATAAATAAGTGAATGGTAGGCTGAAACTCTATCACAACATCAAGTGGTAACTTGCCTGCAGTTGCAGGCACAACTCTCAAGGATACATTGTTTTAAAAAAAAGCGAATGTCAAGCGCCTGTGTTTATAAATATAAGAACAAAGAATCCAATTTGTTTTGTTAGTTTATTGTTGACAGATAAAGTCCTTAAGCTGCAGTGAAGCACGGATAGACATGATGAGGGAAGCATCCTATCAATTAAAACTGGTAGTATGTGAGTGATCATATGCAAGTAAAAAACTGTGGTTGTTCTTCCTTACACTATAATTATCTTAAATCTCTCCGAGTTTAATTAGCCGACCTTAATTCAAAAGTGTGGGAGAAACTATTAAAGTTTGTGTCCTGGCTTGACTTTGCTTCGCTTGGCTTGGCCTAACCTGGTGTAGGCCGTGTCTGTGTGTCGGTACCCTTTACTCTCTACAATCTAATAATGGTTCGACATACTCAACTTTCTTAATTGTTGGTGTTGATGGTGCTGTTCAATGCACATTATTTCCGTAAAAAAGCAATTCATTTTATAGAGATAGCGAAGCGCCGTTGATGTTGACCTGTAGTACACATCATGACCTGTGGTGAATGAGACAGTTCGCCGTTTGCACCTCTGTTTATCCATATTCAATAGGTTGCATAAAATGAGTGCATTTGTGTTTGTAAAATTTACGAGGCTTTGCGTAGTGCTGTGGTGTATTGGATGTTTAAATGTTTTGCACTAATCCAAAGAATGGCTGTGAAGATATGAATATGAATATGAACTTCATGTTTTATTCAAGACGGGAATGTTGCTTTGCTGTTGCTAGTGCAGTGTAATTCAGGTGCGTGGGTACAATAGAGATCTGAATCATTGTCCGTATGCTCAGGTTAGGTTGATACCTCCTAAACACTGAATGCCCATACAACTACGTTGCCTGCCTACATTTACGATTAGTGTATCTGCAACAGATTTTCAAGTATTCAAGTCAAAGAATAGCGAGTGTGGTGTGGTAGCTGAGCTGTGGTTATGTGGATTTGGGACTTATAGAGCGTTCGTACGTAGTTAGCTGTAATGTTTTTATAATAAGCAGTTTTGACTCATGTTATGTGTTCTGTCTTGTGATCTGTTCCTTAAGCTGTTCGCTCCTCATGTTATTGTAGTTGTAGGTGGATGTTTGATAAATACTTGAGATATTTTTTAAGAGACGGATTGTGCATGAGTCTCTCTGTTATTTTTTTACTGCAATGCCGTTTGTGTTTGGGTAAGAGCTAGGGCTGGGTGTGCTTCATTTCATACGGAGCGAGATGGACAGCAGTCTTCAGCACTGCCAAGTAAAATTGTTGCTGTTCTTCAGACCTCAATATTATACTTTGTGGATATATTATTACCTAGCTTTGGCAGCTTTGTCGTACATCTACAACACTTGCCTGGCCTAGCGTAGGTAATGACTGACATAGGCTATAGGAACGTAGGTACTTTGCTACATGTTTCGCCTTGGCTGTTCCTTTGAATCTCAATCGCCTACATGAAATACCTACTTTTAATAAATAATTTAACCTCAACCTGCTGTGGCCGTACATGGAGAGTCAAATGGGAAAAGTTGATTCTTCGTTTAGTATGATGTACGTATATGAACCTATCTCCTATCTTTTCTTGAGTCAAAATTGTCCCCTGTAGAACAATGATAGGAGTTTGTGCAATGCACTGATGACTGATGCACAGGCTTGTGGTGGGTTTACAAAGTAGAAGGAATCATTTTTTGTCAACTTTTAATAGGTATTCAATTAACTGGAACCCACCATATCGTTCACATTTGACACAATTATCCTTTGTTTCAGCTCCATTTAATTATCTGGTCAACCATAAGTGTGTTGGTCTCAATCACGATTATGATAGCGATACCATCCCCACTTCCCACCCTTGCATTAACAGATATTGGCACACACTTTGGTGTGTTCTTGTTACGATTGCATTGCTTGCCACATATCCGAAATAGAACCTATATACCGAGGTAGGTAGATATGTAATTAGGCAGGTACCTGTGGAGCAAATCATAGTTTGGCTGCATTACGGAGTTTTGAAACTTTAATAAAAGGATTTGAAGTTGCACAAAATGCTGTCGAAATGCGTGCAAATGTAGTTGAGTAGTAATTAATGTGTAATCATTATTATTCTTAATGCTAACAATGAAATTAATTGTCCGTGTAAAATGGAATTAGTATTCGTCACATCGACTCCAATAATTTAGCTTTAATCCTATACATCACTGTAGTCGTGCTGGAACTCAGCAGGTAGTTTGTTCATCATGGTTTGCAAAAGCACTTTTTAGTGGAGTACATAGATGTGTGCAGAAAGTTATTGGCAGTAAGTGGAATATATTTCTTCCGTGTTTTCAGATTTTAGATACCATCATAAAAAATTAAAGTTGTGTCGTGTCTTGTTTGAAATTGAGGCATATTTATTGTTGACGTTGTAATCTAACTTGGTGTTTTATTCAGAGCTCGTAAGCTATGCGTCTGTAGTCAGCAGTTATTTCTCTTAAAGTAGGTAGCTTCCCTTTATAATCAAGTCAACTTATGTACGAATTGTGTAGACGTAGGTATTGTATGGAGTGTGGATGTATCTTGTAGCGATTTTGGGCTTGTTAATGTGAAAGATTTCGATGAAAGAATTGGTGTAACAATTTGCAGTTTTTTGTGAAAGCTATCTATACTGTATATCCTATTCGTATACACGGGACGAAGCAAGTATTTATAGCTCTGCATCCTAGTATTGAATCGGTAGTTTGGTTTGGATTTCTGGATGAAGTTTAAAGCTTGATATTGGTTATTTCAATTCCACCTTGCGAGTTTACACCATGAGACAAGATTAATGATCGTCAGACTTAGAGAGACATTTCTTGGCACATTTATGAGTCTTGCAGTCCTATTCAGTCTTAAAGTTCAAGCGAAGCAGCAACAACCACTTTGGCTGAAGTTACAACTTCTTTAATCAGGAAGAAGCCTGTGCAACCAATCTTGTAGGGTTCACAAAGTCTTTGACAACCACCATTTTTTTCATCCTTCTTAGCTTTTACGAGCTACAAATGCACTTATTTGGATCCACGGAATAAATGGCATTCCACTTAAAGAATCAGAAGCTACAGTAAATTATAGTATGGACAAGCAGTGCTAATAATCATTGCAACGCACATGATTTTTCTACTGAAAATGAATATCATATGAATGAACCGGTTATACCCGTGTTTCCTGCACTGATAGAGTTTCACGGTACATATTCCTTGCAACAAGCACCGGCGCAATTGGCTGAAAACATAAAAACGCACATTTTGTGGGTAATAAAATCTACCAAGATACCACTCGGTATGAAATAATGATTAGCGAGACAAAATATAAGTACAGAACTAAGTAGTATGAAATTGTAGAAACTAAATGTCTTTGTTATATTGGGCATTTGACGTCAAGTCATGGCCCTTAAATCATGGTGAACAAAGGATCAAAACCATTAAAACATAAGAATATTGAAAAATGAAGGTAAACTCATTAGATGAGCTGCATCGCATTTGCAGTAAAGAATAAACCATAATTATTATTTTGTTTATGGTTTCAGTGTGAAGAAAACGACTAGCTGCGATTCGGATGGATTCACTTTTATTGCGAAGGTCTGAAGATAATTCTTCGTTAACAGCTGAAGGTAGAGTTGGAGCCGGGGACGGAGGGAAGGACGAAAATATACCAGCATGGAAGCTTCCACTCACATCCAGTCTCATTGGTAACAATAAGCGTAGTCAAGATGACAAGCGAAATCTCAATGATGATAATGTTATTATACCAAAGAAAGTGTCGTCCATTTCTCCGGAACTGGCAGAAGATGAAGCAACTGCACAATTAATTCAAATTCTACTTCCTTGTATAATCTGTAATCGAACTTTTAGTCCCGAAGCTCTTGAGCGTCACTCCAAAGTTTGCACGACCGTAAACACCAAGGACCCTCGCAAACAAAACCGAGGAACGTTTGACTCGTCTGAACAACGGAAGAAGGATACGCCCGTTGCGGATTTTATTCCTCCGCCACCGGTTGATGAAAACGGTGAATTTATTCGTCTGGGTAGTCGCAGGTATCGAGACAGCTTTTCAAGGGGATCTAAAGGACGATCCAGTCTAGGGAAATTATCAACCACTGGCAGCAGTCCACAGAATAATAGCTCAACTTCAATTCCAACATGGAGACGCGGCGTATCATCATCCCCAGCCAGACCCACAACAATCACAACTAACAACACTTCTTCCTTAATGCATTCTCCCAAAGAGAATCAGAATAATAAATCGACAATCGAACCTTATGAAAACAATTCCGAGTTTGGGTCCGAAGAATCTCAAGATGCAAATTCAACTTCTGGCGGAAGCACCGTGCCCTCGTACGCACGCGCACTTAGTCCATCTGAAGATTGCCCTTATTGTGGCAGAAATTTTAATCTGAAAGCATACGATCGTCATTTTAAATTCTGTCAAGAGGTTTACATTCGAAAGCAGTATGAACATCAGCCTACGCCTAAGGAGAAAGAGGAAGCATTGGAAAGGCAAGAGATTCGAACAAAATACAAACCATTGAAAGGATCAACGTCATGTACTAGTCTGCGCTCCATGTCACCAGGAAAAGATTTCCCTTCCATGATGGCGATGAAATTGTATGGGTTTATGAATAAAACATTCAATCGAAATAACTATAATTTCAAAAAGTCAAATGAGTCCCTGACGAATTCATGCTATGGAGATTACACCAGGGGGATGCGACGACCTTCGCCTGGCCCAACGCCGACCATCATCCCAACAACGGGAATTAATAAACCCATGACTTACCAGCGATCAAATACGACGATGAGTGTCAATTCCAAGGTTTCCCCAGTTATGAGGGTGAACACGACAAGTAATATTCCGAAGAGAACCAAGTCAAGTGAGAATTTGAATGTGAATTTAGCCAATGTTCAATCCTCAGGTTACGGCCAACAGTACACTTCTAATAATAGTAGCAACTCTTTCACTCGCAATTCAAAGACACGCTCCAGTCTTCATAAAAACTTTTTCCGCAACTCATCGAAGAGAGTTGAGCCGGAAGGGACTGAAAATACATCGTCTGCAGGCTCACCGGGTTCTCTAATAATAACTCCGATGAGTTTTTATTCCAAAGGAAAAAATTACTCGTCATCCTTCACGCAGTCGAACCCACACCAACACCACCAGTCACACGACGAGAAGCAACCAGAGCGTCAACATCATCATCATCATCAGCTACAGAATAATAATTTGATCACCAATAATACAATGCTCATGAACCGCAATAATAGTCATAACAATGAGAACGGTTCTTCCACTCCCTCTCACATGGAAATGGAAGATCATCACCTGAGAAAGGGAATTCTTTTATCAGCCGACCCAGACTACGATCCTTATGAGAAAGCCGCTCGTCAGTTTGAAGAGCTGTTAAAATCTCAGCCGGCAAGAAGTAATAATAACAATAAACAATCGAGTCGTTCACAGACTCGGAAAGTTGGGCTGGACCGGGCTTTCCGGAGTGTTATTCCGGGTGGCGGGAGTGGTGAGGACGAAAATCAGCCTACGAGTCAGTCTGAGTCCAAGAATGCAGAAAAGGACGATTCCAAGAGCAATTTGAGGATGGAAGGAAACTTCGTTTTCAACCCAGCTGATGATAGTTACTGGGATCAAATCCTCAAGAAGAGCAAGTCTTCGACATCGTCACAGGAAACTCAGGATGACTCTCAAGCTGTCTCATCTGCCTCGACGTCTGCCTCTGACACTGACAATAGTAAATCCCGAGCGGTGTCAAATATTAGCAGTGTTGATTCTGCCTTTAGTCGGTAAGAACCCAACTTTTTTCTCTCATTCCAACTTCTCTTGTAATTACCTTCGGCTTCGCGTCAAGTCACAGCCGCATATAGCAGTTGAATGTTCTTGCTCCATTGTTGTTGTAGCAAACCCAAAAATGTTTGTCTTTCCACTGCTCTGCATAACTAAAGGTGTTGTTTAAGAACAACGACATCGGCCAACAGGAATGGTGTTGAATGTTTGATCCTACGCAGCTCAAGGCATCTGCATGGCCACCCGGCTTTCAAATTTGCTTGCTTCACTGAATCGTGTCCATAAAACTATTATGGTGCGGAACAGAGTACGATGAATAAATTAATTCCCTCTGAACTCTGAAGTAGTTTCTACTACCTTGTCTTTGCCTTTGGGTTTACAGTATGCCTCCATTCCTGCTTCCGGGAATGATAATGCTCTAGTCCGCTTCACTAAATTGAATTATCATTGGCATTCCAACGCTTAAGACTCAAATTCAAATGATTCCTGCTCATGGAACAATGCCAATATAATATAAGATAATGTTTTTCATTGATTTTAGCTTGGCATATTTGAGTTGCTCTCAAGTAGAGAGTACTCAAGTATGAAGAATGCATGACGTAAAGCAGCACGATCTGTCAAATTTTGACAGCCAAAACAAGTCAATTTATCTTCAGATTATTATGAATTGAAATCTCCGTTAGATTATATAAGGAAAATTCAGTTTGCAATTTTGTACTCTCAAATGTATGCGTCAGTGATTTTTTGAGTTTGTGAAGCGATGCAAAGTGTAATTAGGTGTAAATTATATTTTTAACTTAATTATGCAGTTCTTTAACTTCTAAACTTTCAGTTCGTGTTGGCGGTCCTGTTTCTGCGCTTGTAAAATGTACATTATCAGCCTTTACACTAAGTTGTTAGCCAGACCAAAGTCATTCATCATTTTTGGTTGACTGGAAAATAGGAAAAGCTGTAGAAATGAACATTTACGAATGAGCCTGCACAGAAAAAAATGCATGACTTATCTAAAAGGATGAAGAAACATTTCCTATACCATCCAGAATAAAACAAAGATCTCACATGCATGTTTTCTAAGACATACCCATCGGTAATAATTACTATCATCTACATCTAATTATACGTAAGAGGATCTTTTTTGGAAAAATATTGAGATGCCATTCCAGCTTTGCAGGAGCAGAACCAATCAGCATGAACAGGGACGTTTGTGAGCAGCAAAACATTTTTGAAACTCATGCGTAGATATTTAATTTGACTTCCGTTGCGTTTATGCTCAATTCGCTATTCACTTCCTGTAATATTATGAATGCATTCAAAGCGTCGCCCTCACTGCATACGGGTAATTAGATGAGCATTTAGAAAGAGCAAATAGGTATTTCACATTCTCGTTTTATTTGCAAGAGCACCGAAGGAAAACTCAGAAAAATTTGTACTTTGGTTGTATGTTACGTTAGTTTCTACTAATTGGAAATTTTTTAACTTAAACTTTTTGTTACCGTTTTTTCTTGTCGTTTTTAAGGTCGGATGGAGCTGACTTGGAATTTGAGGCATTGGAGACTCTAATGAGTCTTGGAGAAGTGCCACCGAGAACGGCAATGGCAACCTCAGCGTCAGGAGTAGTGGGAACAGGAGCAGGACATAACAGAGGAGGATCACTCTTGCCCATCGTCAACCTTTCCACCAAATCTTCAAGTCTCATGTCATCATTCCCGTCCAGGGGCCACAATACCAATGTCAATTCCAATATCAATGCGATCATTGCACCAGTTGCTAATCCATTATCATCCTCGAACTGTCAGCAGACCGCGGGAGGGCATACCGGTGGAGGGGGTACAATGACTCCTACTTTACCGTTATTACCCAACAGTCAAAGTCAGAAGAACCAGGAAGAGCATCACGTTTCGGATTGGCTCCACAACGGAAGTAACAACAAGGAACCTAAAGACAATCCCGTCATTTCGAATCCTATGAAGGTCGGTGGGAATAATAACGGTCTGACAACGAGTGGAATGAACAGTAACAATAATGGTGGTAATGGTGGAACGCTGGCAAAGTTTTGCCATGAATGTGGCACTCCGTATCCCACTTCTACAGCCAAATTCTGCCCTGAATGTGGTGAACGAAGAGTTATGAAGTAGCTACCTATTGAGGTGTGAGGGATAGAGTTTAGGCTGACTGGAGCAAGTTTTGTCGCTTCTCGTTTTTTTGTTAGTTATCGCCTTTGTCCCTACGATAGTTTTACTGTTATTTTGTTGCCGATGTTGAACTAGCCAATCTTAGGTTTCCATTTATTTGTAAACTACTGCCTACACATTTAGACTTCGTTACTGTCGCTTTTTGGTCTTCTTAAGAACTTTGACTCAGTCGTATCATAATAGAAGCAACCTGTACAATATAACCTCATGTCAAATTCCTGCCAAAATACGCAATTTTTTTAATGAATTGGGAAATGGCGTATTTTTCAACATTTATACTGCAGCCATTTCTAGTATTTCAAGGGTATCGCAAGCTAATTGAATGTAGTTACGTGTATTCTATTTTATCTGTACCTATACGACTTTTGAAATATTATTTTGCAGATTTTTGAGAACCATTACAACATGTGAAGTCTAGTTCCAAAATTAAATGTTTAAAACTTTAATTAGAATAACTGTTTACGATCGCAAACGCTGGAACTCTTGTTATTACAACAAAAATTCACTGCCTCAATTGTGTTTCTGAAGTCATACTAAAATAGTAATATTGGATTCGGATTTCCAAAGATTAAAATGTTATTGAATCGCAGCTTGCCAGTGTCCGAAAATTACGAAATTGGTATCATTATTGGGGGTTTAATTGAATTTTTTTTATTATACTTCAAACAATTTATTGATACCAGTGTTACTCGGGAACGTAGTTTGAATCTTGTCTATGGCTAACGTCATATTATGGTAGATATACTTGTCCGTAGTTAAAAGGCGATAAAATCAATAATTGTTACATATTGTATGCAGATATGATTCACTCGTTTATTCCTACACGAGCCTGTCTTGCTTAATCCCGAAATCAATGATAATCACATAAGTTAGTTTTTGCAATGATGACCAGAGAAGATTAAATATCAAAAATTATAATTGTAGCATGCGGTTTATCGTAGGTATACATAGCTGTAGGTTTGAATATTAAGGTTAGCCTTCTGAAGCTGAAGATGCTGGGTATTCTGATTGCATCAGTTCATGCTGCATTTCATACAATGTACTATATATATTGAGGAACTTTATGACATTTAAAAAATTACAGTAATTTACGTGGGTTAGCTAGTATTGTAGTTGAAGGAGAATAATTCCAAATTATTTTGCAGTTTTACTCGCGTAATTACATGTAGTTAGGTACCTACTTTCTTACGTGTGCATCTCCGAATTGTTGAATGAACTGAAATGAATTGTATAGTGCTCTGCACATTTAATGTTATACTATGTACATCAATAGTTTGTACGGTACTAGTAGTTTACTGTAGGAATAGAATATAGTTTTAGATTCTAGAGTTTCCCTGCTTGTCAACCAATTAATCGAATTCCTTAATAATTATTGCTTAGCGTAAGTATTAAACCAATTACGTTTTAGTTTTACATATGTTTTTAAGTGGTACGAATAGCATGATATATATAATACTGTAAGCTTGCGAAGGCAGAATAATGTACAGCATTACAGTGAAATTACATAATTACGATTTATATTCTTAATTCATGTCAGCGTATCTGATGACACTGATGACAGACCACTGGAGTTGATTAGTACTTAGGATTAGACTTTTAGCTATGTTGAGGTGCATATTTGTTGAATATCCTCGTTGAAGTTACGAATCACATTGTGTATGAATGAAAATTAGCTACTAACAAAATGGATTGCTCCTTCGGCGACTATGGGTAGGTAAATCATCCAAGTTTTTATTCTGAACATCGTCTCTATAAAAACAATTTAATGCCTAAATGTAATGGTTGAAAAGAACCTCACCCCAAAGTAATATTTCCACAGTCAACTAAATTGATTCGATCAGATAAATAGTGATTCTGAAAAGAATAGTCAACATAGTATTGATGTATATAATTAATTTTAAATGTGAGGTGGAATCGTTGATGATAAACCAAACCAAAGCCTAAGTAAACCAAGTTGTAACTCTGAGCCCATCTTGTATAATTAATTAAATAAAAATGACTGACCAACCCGCATATTATCTATAATCTATATAGAATGTAATAAGGTAGTTGCGAACACCTTGTACTTACACGCTTGTATGACTTAAGTTTTAAATGATGGCGCTATAGCTAACTGTATTATTATTATTAATAATGAAATACCTAGTTGGTAGGTAAAGGTTTATAATGAAAAAAATTGTTACGCCTTCCAACCTATTCTGGTCTATGAATGGTGATGTTGGTCCTGATGAATCGACGTTGATTGATTGATATTTGATACGAATAATCATTGTTTTTATTAAATTTGTTATACCTACTAGACTACTTTTCTCCAGCTATACTTTCAAGAATTAGTTAAATTGTTGATCTTAAAACTTTTAATAAATTAATACACGTTAGCATAAAAATCTACTGGATGAAACAGTAGAAGCATATATCATCATGCGTAATAAGACAATGCGAAGCTGGAAGTAATGCGCAATCGATTATCAATGTGTTAATGAATGTATAATGTTGTTGAAAATGTAACTGACCTTCACCACCAGTGTATCGTAATCTTAATGCCATTGTAGTTTTGAATGTATGAATTAAAATACCACAATGCTTGTATGCAGATTGACATTAGCTGAGAAATGGCTTGATCCATATGACTATGTTAATAAAACGTGGCTTTTATTACAAAATTTTCTAGATCATTTAAAACAAAACAGCTAACTACTAACTAGTAAGAGCAACGCCAATTTTTCAGCATACCACGTATACATATACCATTGCAATGAAGGAAAGGGAAGAATTCATATCACAGGAATTTCATTACCAATTACCGGGTACAAATCGGTTGGAAACATAATTATATAATAATCTATAACTATCGATAAGAAATAACAAGAAAATAAAAGAACCTTTTTAGATGCGTCAGTATTTTGAGACTGCAGGTATTTAACTAACTAATGTACGGTAATTCATTCGGACGGCTATGAATAAGGTGACCTTAAAGAATCGATTGAAACCAAAACAAAAATATTTAGGTGAAAAAATGTAATTTAAAATAAATCTATGAATCATACAGCATGTCTATAGTGCTAGATATATCTGCTAGCCCCATTCGGCTCAGAACACAAAAGTAGCCACGCAGTAAGCAAGAAAGAAGTACAACACAGTACGGGCAATCATCAATGGGGAAGCTGCATTATCTTTACCCGCAGTACTATTGCGGATACAAACAAGGTCGCTGAGGTCAATGGGCTTGAAAGCATCCAGACGATGGAAGTCTGGATTTTGAGCGTCACTTTTCTGATCCACAGGAAACAAAGCGATATGTACCCGCGAATCATTAGGCCCGTGAATTCCATATGCATTGAAAGATTCCAGCGCTGGAGGAAGATAGCTCACTGGAACCACTGCGTGTCCTTCCCAGGTGCGTTCGGTTTCGTTTATACTGACATTGTATTCATCTAGAAGCAACGTAGCATTCTCCACAGTACGAAGACCCACTAGATAATAGACCAAGTAGTGTCCACCAGGCCCAAACTCTAGTTCTAGGTAGTGAACGTTATCTCCCATCAAGAAAACTTCGACAACTTCAAAGCTCCCGAGATGATCGACACGACCAGGATCTTCATTTGGCATCGTGTCGTTATAAAATGGTGCTTTGATATCAATTCCCAGACTTCCATCTACAGATTTAAATTTGATAGTTACAGTCTCGTTGGCAGGGATTGTATGGTTGTTCCAAGACGTCGTTATTTCGTATTTATGATCTCCTGTTTGACTCCTAGCACTTATCCTGGAAAGTGCATTTTGAAAATAATTGATTGTAATTAACTCTTTTGGTCAGTTCATTACACCAGTATAGTTGTAATAGTTGTCTTAATTATAAAAACTATCCTTTTCGGCTTTCAGTGCCGCAAGCTATAATAAGTAATTCTCGTGGCCAGCAAATAATCACTGGTGATTTAATTTATTTAAATATTTCGATTTGATGCATCATTTAAAATCAATGTGCCTTCTTCTAATCAATAACCGTTACATTTGAACTTCCAAATAATATGACATAATGTCGCGTTAAATGTTGCCGCGAGGTGCCACTACAGAAAATCTAATAAAGTAAATAAGTATTAATTATATTCCCGCTTTTTATAGCGGGAGGAAGCGACATCGAAAGTAAAAAATTTTAAACTCACTTTTCAATTCCAAGTAGCAGTAAAACGGTGGCACACGTGACAACTGAAGATAAACTGGACACCATTTCTCTGATTGACAACTATCTATAAGAGTAAGAGATACTAGTGCTAGCAAATATAAAGTTAGAACAACATAGAATCTCAAACAACAAATTATTTTGCTAAATCAACACTTTATTATGTATTAACTAACTTATATTATATACTATGCCTAGTGTCAAACTACAATTTTAAATGCGCTGCTTCTGTATAAAATTTACAAATAGTCGTTACGGAAATTATTCGCGGGAAAATCCAACACGAAAATAACTGTGAAGCGTATAATAAAATAAACTTGGTGTTAAATCTTCATCGA
>JAAXYX010003890.1:0-13361 GCA_036851915.1 Ptenothrix huangshanensis | reverse complement strand
CTTGATGGTGATGATGGCCATGGCCATGGCCACGGCCACAGCCATAGTGATAGTGATGGTATGGTGAAGAGAGTCCCATGTTTTACGAAATTATGATCACAGGAACAGAAATTACATTTCACCACTCAACTTTCATTTCATTTACCCTCTCTGAAATATTACTCACTACATCGCAGGCGAGTCAAAGCATTAACTGTGAACGTGAACTGTGGACTGAGGACTAGATCGAGCGAGCAATTACATGTGTGGCAAAGAACAAAGGATTCAAACTTTAGCTTCTGTCTTTCCACCAAATTCTTCACACACAGTCATTAAGGAGTATAATGGAAATAGTGTGAGCTTGGTTGGAAAATTAAGACCCTATGAGCGCAGCACTCACATGACATGTATAGCTGTGCTGTGCATATATAGACAACTTTTACTTTAATCATAAGCCCCTGTACACACAATTTGTTGAAACTGACAATTATTACTTACCTATATATATCCTCGTAAATTATTTCCTGAGGCTTATAGGTATATGTATCTGTATAAACAAAAGTAAGCCAAATTTTGGTTCTGGCCAAACTTCTTCAACCTGGTAATAATCCAATAAGAGGGATTAGTAGTAGGAATGATATCCAACAGTTGCAGCTGGTTCTGGTCATGGTACCGGTCTCATTATATAATTTTCTCTCGTAGAAGGAAAACTGGTAGGAAGGTTTATCAGCGTATGTGTTTTACACTTGTGCAACTTATACGGGTAAGAATTGGCCTTCGGATAATAATTACAATTGCTTGATTGTCATCAACTCTTTCTCTCTTTACTTGGACTATTTTCTATTTTCTGTATTATATTAGTGTAACCAATGTCAACATTGTATCAATAGAGAGAAAGAATAAAGTGAGAAGTAGGAGAAGGCGAGGACAGTAATATCTTATTCTAGATAACTACGACAGTTTTGATTGCTACATTGCGAAAAGTATCGGAGAAATCGTGACTGAAGATGGTTATTAATGTGGTGTAGCCAAAGTGTGATAAAACTGTATAAATACAGGTAATTGGTAATTATTTATCAATTATACTTACATATGGAGTATTATCTAAGCTCTTGCTGTATAGAAAGAACCATTCCGTTTTGGGATATGTGCATACATACTTTTGGTTCTGAAGAAACCGCATAAAAAAATTGTAGCCTTTGTCTTGGTTTGGTTTCCAAAGTCCTACTATCAAAAAAGATAGTTGCAAATAACGAGTTCATTTTATCCATTTTTATTACATTTTAGCATTTGATCATCCCTTTAATTTTTATATTTTTGAACAAGAATTTATTCAGTGGTGTGGTCTGATGGAATTGGCTGACATAAAACTGGGCTGTTTTTGCACCCAGCTTGTAGTAACAATGGAAAATTCAAAGCGATAACTTTTTGCTGTTCAAATAGCATCAGTTGGGAAATTGTATTAATTTAGTGTGAGAAAGAGAATAAAACCGAGACAAAGGGAATCGAGGTTATCTGTTACCAAAGAAATTCTGCAGGTACCTACATAGCTACAGAAGATTGATTGCCCATGCCCATCTTTTATTAGACAGAGAAAGTGTTTTGTTTGAGTCGGTAACCTTGGACCTAATGTAGAGCAAGTTAAGACGCCGAGGGATAGATATATATTGATAGACACAATTAAACTCAACATTCCTACAGTTATACAATTAAATCGACAATCTTCTAGAATCGACTCACTTCACCACCACCAAGACAGACAGCCACACAAAGTGGTGACGGAAAGACAGAGTGAGAGAGAGAGAGAGAGGTAATGAGAACTGAAATTCATGTTTGTTCTGCCGCTGTTGAAGTAATGTAGAAGGCTAAGCAAATAATGGATTGTTAATAACTTACCTGTTCTCTTTCCTTTTCACTCTTTCAACCCACGCTTTAGTTTCTATTAATTGAACCTTAAGTAAAGTAAAAGTGATGGAAAGTTTGCAGTCGTGACAAAGACAGAGACAGAATGTTTCTGTTATTATACCTACCTATGTGGCTTTCTTACGCCTATTAGTTCGCACGCAAATCAGACTATAGTCATACACTATGTGGGCATAGTCATGAAGGTGGAAAAGTCTCGAATGAGGCAGGGAGAAAAATATAGAAACTACTGCTGCTGTCGATGACGATGACAGTGCAAAGTGTAGAGTGGAGGATAGGTATGCCCTTCGGTATTTTGTCTCTCATTTAATATGATTACTCTCCCGGGCTGTAGACAAAAGCAAAGCTGAAGATGTAAAATAAAATTTGGAAGCGCTATTATAATAATGAGAAAGGCAAACAAATTTCACTCGATGCAGCTTTACTTTTAAAATACCCATGCCAGGTTACTCAAGTATGGTCCTTGTACTAATGTCGACGGTCCTCTCGTCACAGATTATCCATTAGTTTCCAGTTCAAAGCTTGATACACAGTAGTTTACTAAAAGAACCTCATTATACTCCCGAGCACCAAGGAATGGTTGACAGAGGATTATTCCTACCAATATACAATATAATTATATTAGGTTTGCTTTGTACGTGCGTACATTTCCATTAGGTTCCATGTACACAGTATAGTATGTATTTACGTTGCCATGCATAAAGATATATAGAATTTTGAGAAACAGTCAAATTAAACTGGAACAAAACAGTGCCCTCAGGGTTAGGAAAAATGAGCAAGTTTTACTGATGAAAATGCAAGGAAAACAAACCTCACGTTTGCACGATCATCGAACACACAATGGCAGCAGATGAATTAAATAAAAGTTAAAGTTGCAAACGAGTTTTCTTCCAGAATAAATATTTACCCGGTTTGGGTAATATTCAAAACGAATTTTCTTTTGGCAACCTGAACCTCTAAAATTAGTACGTGCGCCAAGCTGATATGTTCATATGTAGCTATGCAGATATGTATTTATTATAAAAAGAACAAGTTTAGGGAGTAAAGTTTCGTATCATTTTACCGCAAGGTTTCTTATCCTATAATAACGTGGAACGTAGAAGGCATTAAATGACAACATGGTCTTGTGTGCTGTGCCCAGTACCTTAAAGAGACGATAGACGATCCGAGAAACCTAAATTCAAAAGACGTGCAATGGCATCGCCATTACTCTACAAGTTTAACCTTTAATGGATACCGTACAGTTTGTGTACTGCTAACTACCAGACTGTGGTTTCTTTCTGCACTATACTGCATACAGTTAGAGTGGACCTGCTGGTCTTTCTCCTGTACACATTTACATACGGAGCTAAGCTAAATAGTACTAAATACAATGTCAATACACTCTTTAATGGGTGGTTTTACGAGCGTCACTCTACAGGCAGTGCTTTGCCATATCGCATCCCATTACAGCACATAATAGTTCAGGCCAGGCTAGACCACACCAGGGCCAGCTCAGCCCTGCTATTAGTAGTACGCAGTCAGTGTGGCAGCAGTTTGCACAAGATTTTTAGCTAAAAAAGCCTTTAGTTGAAATGTATTGCCTAGTTTGACGCCGTGGCCCGCCTAGGCCTGGACTGCATACATATATATATGCACATACGAGGAAGAAGTTGGTTTGTATAGAAAAAGAGAAAAAAAACGAGGACCAAGACTAACATCTCGTCAGTCGTCGACACGAGGTTGAAAATAAAGAGAAATACGGGAGGACAGACAGACAACTAGCGTAAGACAAGGGAAGACATGGAGAGGAAAGGAGAAGACACGTGTCTCATAAATATTTATCACATGGTGGTGCGTGGGCTACCCTCTCGCTTTATTACCTTTTTTACTCTACCACAATAGCTATTTATTATTGACTGAAACATTCATTCTGATTTCGTGCTTCTTTGTAATTACCCGGAAAAAAGAGAATCTTTTTCCAGACTTTGTGCAATTCTTTCTTTGCCTGTCTTTGTCTTTGCCATTCCCATTGCTTTTCCTCCCTTGCTCTGTAATGTAAGACTTGGACTTGGAAGTGGAGTTTGGACAAATTAAAGAAGCTCTTTGATATCATAAGAAAGAAGGGAAGATGCAATCATCTCTGCGAATGTGAATGGATATGGCTATTACCGGGGATAGGAGACCTGAGGTATAGACATATCTGTGTAACTTGGGACTATAAGAGCAGGCTATAAAAATATCATTGCAAAAACGAATGCTACTTCTTGGATATATTCGGTATGTTTATCTAGAGATTAAATTGAATATCATATCCATATATAAGTGCTATCACGATCACGACAGGATCGAATCTTATTTAATGACGGCATTCTCCTTAACTCACAGCATGGCATACACACATATACTACGCGTATGTACCTCATTCCTGGGTGAGCTTTTCTTTCTCCGCATGAGTTTCGCTGGCAAGTTTTACTCTTGCGTTTTTTCTTTACTTAAACTAATTGTCAAGGGGTGTTCACCAGACGCCTCTTATCGCTTTCATCTCATCTCAGCAAAAATACTATATAATCCTACAGCAAAATAGAGTAAACCAGAGCCAGAAATATCTACTGCGAAAAATATCTAAAAGTTTGAAGACTGTAACTCTTAAAAATATAATTGCACTCGCTACAGCTTATATGATGGAGATTTTTGGATGCAAGCTTCTTCCGGTGGACATCTGATGATAATGGTGTGCAATAATGGAGTATTGAGATAATGAAATTCTGATTCCAGTTCAGCTAGCCATTAATAGAAAACTGGTGGACCTTTGGAAGAAACACCTGTTAGAACTATTTGGGCTTCATTGCGTAAGTACTTGGTGAGATTCACTTGGTACTATTGTGTGTTATATGTATAGACCACTGATTATTTCCTTAGGAGCATTCCATACAACTCCATCCTGCGAGAGATTAGCATTCCAGGTTGGGTTTCTGCGCCTATATTCATGCATGTGGGACGCTTGCACGGCGGTGCATGCAATGAATACGTAATTCAATTACTCCCTCATTCAATTGTCCACGAAAGCGTTCTCACTCATTTCACTCTTATTACGGAAAACCCAATGCCTCTTGCTTTTTGTAGTACTTTCGGACTTTCGCAAAATCTTAGTTTTTGATTTAGCACGAACTGATAAATCAAGCGTTGGGATTTCTCTTAGCTAATGAGCTCTCCGCTGCTTATTTATCCAGGTAATTATAGAAATTTCCTATAAATTTCTAATTACACGGCTGAGCCGTAAAACCATGATTGAAAATCGGCAGATTTTCCACCGTCCGGAATGCAGAAGCGCGTAGCAAGGGAATATATAATTGTGCTAGATGGCTAAATTGTTTAGACCGTAGTCAAGGATATAGTACGATTTGGAATTTGAAGAGTCCCATAAGCCCACCTGAGAATCCTGCTCAATATCTGAAGGATACTTGAGATAGTTGATGAAAACAAATTCGAGGGAAAACTAGACAGATTGAATGCTACTTAGGAGGACCACGATCAAGACCACGACCCGTGCTGTTCTAGCTACCACATACCAGGACGGGATTGATGTTCTCTTCTTGTTGGAAGGTTTCCCTAGTTTCCGATTACATTCCATTTCAGCCCGTTCTTCCATTTCACTTGATTTCTTGAGGATTCAAGAGTGCAATTCAGCTAGAAATTGCACGCTCTATCTTTACGTCAACGTCAAGTCACAATCAATCTGAATAACACTAATTTAAATTTTCATTCTTGGGATAAAGAGAACAGCGATTTGCTCTGGATTTACCCACACTATAGAACTTGGAAGGCAAGGCATTGAGACGGCATAATCCTACACGGATGTATGCATAATGCGGAACCCAAACCAGCTGGAAATGATTGTAGACATTCCGATCAGCATCACAGGTTTACATGTGAGCTTCGCTAGGAAAGCTGCGTATCTCAGCAAAACAATTACTTAATTTCGGTGAAAGTTGAAAAGAGCAGGAGGAGGAGATGTAGGAGGATAAAGAGTGGAACGAGGAGGATTATCACGTCCTCTCGGTAAGAATTTATATTGATGGCCTCACAATGGAGATAGTGTTCGCACGTATTCAGTTAGCAATGCGGTAGCGGTTCGCATGTACTTCCGTAGTTCATCACTCATACCTAATAGTAAGTGTTTGTGTGTGTCTATTTCACTATAGTAGTGTAACATGAGTTGTAGTTACGACGAAGCTTTAAACAAATCCAGCTCGACATTTTTTTTCAAATCACTATCCGCCGTATGTCAGTCTTTTGCATGGTTCGTAGTTGTGTCACAAGTTCAGGGGAGCACGACGGGAGTCAAGGAGCATTCAAGCATGGGGATAAATGGGTATGTACCTTATTACTTGGGTTGAGAGATTGAACACATAAACCATTCCATAATACATGGCCACGGCACGACGTCCGCATTCATGTCCATGCTCTCAAATCAAACGCAAGACTCAAAGTACTTCGCTTGCAAAAAAATAAAATAAAATGACGCAAAAAAGCAAAATTCCGGACAACTCGGATGTATCACTCAAAACTGAAACTATGATTTTGATTTGTGTATTCACATGCCTTAGTAGTGTGTAGTATGTCATGTCGTGTCGTGTCGCATTGTCCTCGTCCTCGGCGTTCTCCTTGTCGGCATCAATTCCGATTCCGATGTTTAGGTCTTCAGCGTCTAGAATCTTTTCAAATTCGATAGAGACTAGAATAGTAACCTACTTCACCTAAGGCTCCACGATTTTCTCTATACTCTTGCGTTTCCTCTTTATTCTAAAAAATTGTGTCTCCGAAAAAGACGTAAACTACATTCGGAATCGGAGCTTTTGATATATTTCATCTCATTTAAATAGTTTCAACGGACAGCATATGACACACTTGTACTTCGTCTTCCATCCATGTTTTCAAGCCCAAGTACTTTCTTCCGCTTCATATGTTCCCCGCATTGAGCTTGTCGCAACTGTGTAGAAAAATGAGAAAAGTAAAAAGTAAACATAAAAGATATAAAGCATAATCAAAACAGTATGGATGTACATGCGAGGCCAGGGCTAAGGTCCGTTGAAAAGAAAGGAAAGTTGAGTAGAGGACTCAGGTTGGAGAGAAAAACCTTTGATTGTTGGAGTTGAAAGGATATGACGACGACGATGACACAGTTGGATTCCTCACGAGCACAAGTGCGATTCCACACAGAAGTGGAGAAAAAGAAGAATGACGATGAGTTGAGATGAGAGTTGTGTTGGTGTAGCCGCTCATACTCATTGAATCATTGACTGGGTTGCTTAGGTACACTAAGCTGAACTGCGTTGCCTCTCATCACATCACATCCCATGGAATCTTCTCTCGTCTCATTCCATGTTAAAGCGTAGAAGACCATGCTGAAATAACACACGAGTAATACATACTTCAGTGGCAGTAGCACCTTGTCCTTGCTCCTCTTAACTTGCCTTGTTCACTTGGTTGGCAAAGCTCAAGTCAAGTCAGGGACCAGAGAAGATGCTTGAAAAAAACTCGTCAATTGAAAGGTTCGTAGAATGAAACATGATGCGAGTCGGCGAATTCCTCTGAGACGTATTACACGATTCTCTAAATGTTATGTTCCGCTGCTCTTTCACAGTTCCAGTTGGCAAAAATAACGTTTAGAAAATAGATATACAGCCAGAGTGTGGCCATTGAGCATACATTTTTTATTCCGACGAAGAAATTGTACAGAATGTGAGAGAGAGACAGCATGTGAAACTTATACGAGTGCTGAGGAGTGTAAGAGAAGGATAAAGCAACGGGCGGCCTCATCATCATTTCCGTCTGTTCTACTTGTTGTTATTCACCAATAGGAACCCATATAAACTTCCTTGCCGTATAACTTCCAACTTCTACACTCGGTATGCACCCATCTCTCATCATAGGTAATACAGTTTCTTACCCAAATTCAAGTGACGTTCTATGCTATGAGTTTGGGTACATTGCCACCGATTGTGTGTGCGTAAATATATAAGGGACCATTTATTCGCATACAGGTATTTGTACAACTCCATCTGCGAACCTAAATACAACTCAATTGAATACAATGCCAACATACCTACTCCTTTTCCTTGGACAATGATACCAATTTCTACATACGCAGCTCTGTAATCCTATTAACTATGTATTTTTGTTCCACATTGCGAATTCATGTTCTGCTGAACTTAAATTATGTAGAAAAAGTGTGCTATTCAGATAGCCAGTAATAACTCATTACAAGTTCTAGTCTAGCGTCAACTGCGTTCAGGGTCATGCTTGTGTAACATGTTGTGTATAATCTTTGTTTATCCTCATATATGTATATAGTTGTATATTGTATATATCGTCGCTGAAGGTGCAAAACTTAACATCCTTTTCGTAACGTTATGGGATTTCTCGGAGGATGTTAAGTTTTGCATCTTCAACGACGATATGTACAATAATGAACTTAACTGTTTAAATCCGAGATTTTCTTTCACGCATTGTAAGTGTATTCTTCTTAAGGCAAACAGAGATAGGTAAGTACAAGGGCATGGGAAATTAAACTACAAGCGGTAATAACCTGAGTCAATGCTACCCGGGTTTTACTAGTACTCATGCATTGTTTATTTTTAATATGTTCCTCTCGTTATAATACTTTGCTTACTTATTTGACTTCCTTGTTGAATATCCTTTATACATAATGCGCTAGTACATACACAAGCAACAGCATCAGTAAAGGCAACAGTTGAAGGCTAATGTGGATCATAAATTTCTAGGAGGATTCCACACTACCTTTGTGTCTCAATTTCAAAAATGGACTCAACATGTGAATTTATATTCATGGGAAAAAACACACCGGTACCTGTGCCGGTACTGGTATCTGCAAGGGTTACACTACCCGCACCAATGTTATCAATGCATAAAGAATGGAATGAACGCAGATTACTCATAAATGATGTCTAGCCAATAGGCTTGAGTAAAATTCCAACCAGCTGTGTCGGTACTAGGATAACTTGCCAGGAACATCACTCATGCAATGATATCCAATAGAGTGCAATGCAGCGGAGTGAAAAGAGTATGCTCTATTTAGAATTTAAAAAAGAGATACTGTCCTGTGATCCAGAACCAGTCCCGGGACCAGGACCAGCATCCGGACTCTAGTGAGTTTTCAGGTAGAGTATTCGGAATTCTGTCCCTTGTAGCACTAGTGCGAGCACATGTTACCATTCTGTATTCTCTCGTGATGCGGCAAAGGATCTCGTGTTGACTCACCCATAGCGATCGACAGATAGAGTATTTCGGTTTGCAGTTTTCCATTTCATTTGTTAGCAACTAGAACCAGAAGTGGGCTGATGTCGGTCAAGTCAAGAGACATATGTTTCCAAGAGGATGCATGCCAACTGTAAACTACAAACTCGAAACTGCAAGCAAGTTCCTTGTTAAGGAAGGACAGAGAAGAGAAAGAGAGAGGAAGGAAGTACTGTAGAGACTTTTAATCCTTTAATATTTATTGGAATGAAAATACTAGAGAAGATCAAGACAGACTCAAAGCAGCAGCTAGTAGATGATTCTATTACGTTGTCCATTACTGTTTCTAGTCATGCATGGTGCTCCCAGCTTGTAGAATTCTACGGGTATTGTATTGTGTGGAACTTATATTTTATTTATGCCACTTGAACCGTCTTAATGTTATTAGTGGGACTGCTGCCACTACGCCGTAAGCCTCCTTATGCTATGTACACGCTCCACGAAAGCTTTCGACTAGACATAATACTTAATTTCTTTAAAAGTGCTGACATATCCTTAGTCCGTAGGTACACTCTCTGAAATCAACCCATCTGTTACTCATCTAATCAACGAAAAAGTTAATCCTAGATTGTGAATCTCGTACTCATTAGAGATGAGTAACACATGTTTGATTTCTATCTCCAAGATTTTCACTTCGGAGAGGGTACCTACGTATGTATGTAGCTTCTCAAGGCATTTCCCCTCCATAAAGTGGCCTTTGCATTTTTTCCAAAGACTGATAATTTTACTAATATGTACATATTAGCGAACATTCAATTAATAATTTATTACCTACCTGGCAGCAAGAAGGAACATCATTTTTACGTGTGATATAATTACATCGATGGGACTAGCGAGACTCTTCCTTTGGCTCTAAACCTTTTAGGTCTAATTATTTATTAGGAGCTTGTATTATCCATGCCTTTATATTCCCCAACGATAGAAAATTCAGAATTACTTATAGGTTTGCTTACAGCATTATCAGACCAAGGCTGTAAAACTTTTGTTTCACTAATGTGATAAAATTCTGCGTTAGCCCACTTCGAAACAAGTTAAATTATTTTCAATTAACGATCAGCGGAAAGTATAGGAGATTCCAAGTAGGGAAAATACGCGAAGTGAGGTGAACTCGGTGCAGTAAAAACGGTCACAAAAGCCATGTTCTGGAAATTATATAATGCATTTTAGATTGCCCTGCCATGTAATTACGAGGCAGTCTTGACTTTAGTTAACAACGTTTGCTGATGTTGATTACTCTTTTTTCCAAGTTTACTTTCCCTGAGTGAATGATTAATTATTTACACGCACGGCATGGCATCGAGGGCATCGTACGTACATAGGTAGGTATGTAGGTTGGTGAATGGATATACATATTACCTGTCTATGGATGGATGACTGACTTACGTCATAATTTACTGCGTCCTGACCTCACACTGGCTCTGAGTTTGACAAGGAAGACTGACGTACTAAACGTATTGAGCTACACACACACATAGAGCCTCTGGAACGGAATTTAATGAAAGGGCTACCGGATTAATGTGAAGTGGATTATTACATGTTTTTACATTTGTCTGCCTCTTCCCCTTCAGAGTAGGCGGAGGTAAGAGGAAAATCTGAGGAAAGTTTAAGTAGAAGATTGGTACTTGGTATACACGTAGTTACTTAAATCGTTAGCGGAGAAAAATTCTATGGGGATCTTTTTGCCTTTAGCTCTCGCCTTTGAGCTGGGAAATGTGAGAATAGAATGTAGACGAAGTGGTATGTGACATTTGACAAAACTAAAACTAGGTTATTACAATAGTGAGGTCATTTCCGAATCCGAATTCCATTTCAGAGAAAGATTACGATCTTTATTAGTAAGTACGGCAATTATCCCATCTCCATTCAGAGCCAGAGCCCGAGTCAGAGTCAGAGTCAGAGCGAGAGCAAGAGTCAACTCAGAGACAAGCATGTTTTTTATCATTTATGCTTCTGCTTTATGGCTTTATTTGTTGCTATTGCTATTGCCATGAGCTCTGCTTTGCTTAGCTTTGCTTTGTTTTCGTTTCTCTTGACTGGAGCTGCAGGAGATTTTCGGACGTGGGCATAATAGATGACTAGAACTGCGTTGCGTTCTTAATCCCGGTCGGTGGAAAAGCTCCTTTCACCCTTGAGTAGACAGAGGCAGTGATTTCTAGCAAAACGCAATACATTGTTAGTGGAGAACGAGGAAGTTGAGTTAATGCAAAGTTAATGATAATCGTCGCCATTAATACTATTACTGTAGTATGGGCAACTTTAAGCTGGGCTAGTCCTCCTTTGCTTTCTTGCTTTTCTCCTTTCTTGTGTGGGATTTGGCAATTATTTAGGAGGTGGTTGAATTATAAGTTTTAGCCATGGACATTTATTCCTTTCTGCTGCTCCATTGTCAGTCATTCGGTGCAGTGAGTGCATTCTTATTCGAACCAAAAGCTCAAATCAAAATACACCGTTACCGTTAAGCTCAGAGGAGCTTCAGTAAAGTTTTTTGTTTGAGAAGCATAGCAATATTTCTTCGGGCAATAATGGCAATCCGCTGGCGTGATTTTAGCAAGAACAATGGAAATATTGAGATACCATCTGGATTAAAATTTCCAGTTATTTAGTAAACCGTAAATCCCTCGCTAGACCAATTGTCTTTTTACAAGTTAGTTTATAGGGATTCTGCCTAAACTAATGTAGATGTCGATAAGCAAAGTAATTGTGGAGTAAAAAGCCCAAATCAAAAGAAAAAGTTAATGTTGGGGGAGAACGTGGACATAGACATGGGACTGTAATAAAAAAAGTAAATAATTTCCTGAACGGATTTGAACGATCAAGGGAATTGCAAATCGAGGACTCAAGTCTAATGCTTCCGATGACTTGTGGATTTACAATTTACTGATTTCCTTTTATGCCCACGCTACTACTTGGAGGACAAGCATTAGTGCTCTCGAACTAAATATGTACATGTGATGTCGTTAGATGCAAGTACAAGATGTTCTTCGCTACTCTATAACTTGTACGTTGAACCCCTTTTATTTTCATCTGCTATTCCTTCTATACATATGCATGTGTGGTTTAATTCAAGTATATATATCACTGACAATAGGTATATCTATGCACACTTGTGAGGCGACAGTTGAAGAATTTCACTTTTCATTTTCCTCCCGTCTCGGAGGGAGTCAACGTCAGGGTATGTACATACAAAGGTAATAATATTAGCCAAGGACTACTACTATGGTGCTGATACAGTACTACGATTAGCTTTTACGACTTCTAAAACTTGTTCCATGTACACAAGTAGAGAGAAGAATGAGAAAAAAGAACTTACTCCACGTTTCAGTTCATTTCCAAGAGTATTCGGTCCATCGGAGATTTTATTGGTCCCTAAGTTATTATTTGTAACTGTCGCCAGTCACGGAGTTCTTGGCATCATGTTCTGGCTGTGGCTTTTCCTTCGCTTTTTTTATTTTTTCCAAAGCGGTCTCATTGTCAAAGCCAGAGCCAGAGTCACAGAACGGGAGTCCACAATCTAAACTGACGTTTAAGACAATGCAATGGCACTTGCTTCGGTGGTAGGTATACCAATCTTGTATAAGAACAAGCTCTGACTAGAAGGACACAATGGTGAACGAGTACATACATATATACAAGTTTGTTGTAATTCCTAAGTGTGACTCGAGTGCAAAGGGAAGCAGTTTAGCACACATCTGCCATATTACCTATCTTGGTACCTACTTTACTATTTACTATATAAGGGACTTTCTTGTATAATCTAATCCGCATTGGAGGAACATCTAAGCTGTAATAAATTGATAGAGACAAGACAATTCGTCGTACTCAAACAATTATAAACGACAAGAGTAAAAGTGCTACGAGCACAAGGTGGAGAAAATGTACCTGTGCACAAAATAATTCTACTACTATACATACACTCATTCATGCACCAACTTCGCTTATTAGATTACATCTAATGCAAATTCCCATTACCGTTCCACAGAATTTGAAAAACAAGTTTTAGATTCAGTAATGTACTGCGCTAATTTTACGCCTCCCATTTCTTGTCATTTTAATAGCATTTGCGATGTAAGTCTAAAGTAAAGTCACATTCTGAGAGAAAGCTGCAAAGACACCATTAGGTATTTTATCCTCCGTTTTCAAAACCGTATGAATAACCTCAT
>JAAXYX010003889.1:0-13363 GCA_036851915.1 Ptenothrix huangshanensis | reverse complement strand
CTAATTATTTTTTTTACTTTTTACTTTTATACCATTTGCTCACGGACGTTATTGTAATGCCAGTCGGAAATCATATTTTCTTTTACTCTCCAACTCTCCGTATTGTTTTCCACCATATAAAATGTTGGTAATTATAGTGAGACGCAAAGCAGGAAACCACAAATCTCAAATATATATATAACATTCATATTAGATCAGTATTTTGCATTATTCGTCGTTCTTTTGCTTTTATTCAATTTAAGGACCATGTTGTTGTAATTAAATAATAGTAATAGTATCTAAACCTTTCCAAACTTGAATGCGACTAGTTCTTTTTTTCGCATAATTTCAAAAACACATACTTCATCCCTATGCCGAATTGTCATTTATGATGACATTTGTTTAATATTTTATGTCGTAGTGTTCTATGACAGAGTATTTACATGCCTCGCTAACTTTTATCAGTAGATGAGAATAGGTAATACATCCAGGAATGATCATAAATTAACTGAAATCCTAAAAATGGTTATCTCATGGATACTTCTAAGAAATTTTTTGCTTTTGGGAATTTTTAAGACAGTAACAGCGTTTCTTTTACAATACACCGACAATCATGAGCGCTCCGCTTAACAGAGCAAAATTACCAATTGTATTGTGCATTAGTGCCATTAGTCAGGATTCAGAGCACATACCGTAAAGCTTCGAATACAACGTGGGGTATCAGCCAATAATTTTGCATTAGAACCCAGTTGTCTAAATACATGAATTAAATGGTTAGAGCCCTGGTCTCTATTAATAAACAAGTCTCTAATTGAGCCCCGGTCCGAGGCATTTGAAAAATACAACTCTAATCGAAGCTTTACGGTACATACGTTGTAAATAACTATTATTACGCGACTTGACTAAGTCTCACACTTCACACAAGTAATAATGTAATTATAGAAATCAACTATAGATGATAGATCTCCATTTATCTTGAGTCAGATCTCCTCCTCGTCTGGAGAAATATAACTTATAGGTACCCATAACAACAATGCCTCGTTTTATCTTTAGCTTCAAAGATAGGAACTTCGAACTTCAGCTTCCTCATTACTACACTTGATTTCCTATACGCATATATCGTGCATTTCTGTTTTTCGAATTAGTGAAGCACAGAGCTTTAAGTCCAGCTACAAAGCTTTGACAATAAATGTTTTTGAGTGGACGCAATGTTTGGGGAAGTTTGTCCCTTAGGGACAGTAAACCATTAGCCTTCAGGTTTAAGCAGTAAAGTTGCCTTCCATAAATACATAAATAGGCCGTTGCCTTAAACCTCTCTTTGTTCAGCTGTATATATTACAATACTCCTTGCTCTGCGCAATATAATATTACTAACATTACGCAAGTTATTTTTGGTGGCACAATAATAAAACAAAATATAATAATGCAACCCAACTATTTTCGGAAAGCCTTTTATTGTGCTTGAGGGGAATGGCGTACCGTGATAATAATACTGGTGGCAACACTAACGATTAGAATACTCCGTGGTTCAGACTTGCCTTTTGTCTTTTGTTAGTACATCTTCCTAATTGTGTTTTGTTTACTATTTACTGTGAACGATTGATAGTGTGTCGACATAAAAATGTACACTGTAAAAACACATACAAATGAATGCAAATAATAACCTTTATGTAATTAGTTCTAATGCAATTGGGATGTATCTTAATCTTACGTTCAACTAAGATGCATCTAAAACGTATTTCAACGTCTAACGATATGATAAGCTTTTTGTATATATTATGTTTCCTCTGCTTTATTTTAAGGTGCACCCAAAGTTCGTTTATAGATTATCTAATTGCATCGGAAAAGACTTGTTTGGATATTGATGCGTTTCTTCATTTGACGATCCTTTTGCTTTCACAGTGTATCTATTCACGTGTATGTCGAGTATCCGTTTCGCTCTGCCTGCTCAGCTAGTTTCTCTGCTCCTTTATTTTATCATCATACTAAGCTTCCTGCGTCTTATTGAGTGCTTTGTATGGAATTCTTTCTCGTACAGTACTAGCAACGACAAGTGGATCAGTAGACAGTAGTACTCACTCAGTTCGTATCTATTCAGCCAGATTTTGGTGTAAAATAAAATTCTAGTGCATAGTGCATCTGTTTTGTTTTCGGATGAAGCTTAATCCTTAATTATAAGTTTCTTCTGGTAACTTTTACAAAAGTTAGTAATTGCGATTGCGAGTGTTGTTATTCAGGGTACTAGTAAGGGATTCGTAAAAGATGAGTGCTTCGTCGTCGTTAGACGAGGCTGATCCTGCGGTTTGGTTTCCATGTAGATTTTGCAAACGGGCGTTTCGAGATAAGAAGCAATTGATGGCTCATAAAACAAGCAATCATGCGGTGAAGCTACGGGAATACCGGGCAAGAAAGAGTGACCCTGTGAACAGTGTCAGGGATTCCGGCAGTCCGAATTTTCAGAACGATGACGAATTTAACATGTAAGTGTAACCTGCAGCTAGTTCCGTATTCTGATATTGATGATAGTATGGATAAAAAATAAGATATATATACTTACCATTTTAAATTCTGAATTTTCAAAACTAATGTTTTAATGTACCTACAACGTAAAGTAAGTATATACTTGATGAGTATGTATCTATGATGAGGGAAGTGTAGACAGGCCAGACCTGGCCGGGAAGTGATCATAAAAAACGAACGAAAGACGAGCTTGTGTGTTGTTGTTGTGGGGTATTTTCTATTAATGATCATCATTGAGGAACAAACACATGTTGCATGAGAGAGCCAGAGCGTGAATTTACATTCATGATTTATTACCTGATGGACGAATAAAAAAAGGTATGGCTACAATTGACAACATACAAGTTACATTTACGATCGATACTTGAATATAACACCTGCAACTTGTTACAAGATGCACTAAGATTTAAAAAAATGTGCCAGACATCGGAAGTTATGTTATTGAAGAGGATTACTGAAAGTAAAACTAAAAGTATTAATTTAGTTAGATTATAATATTCTCATGTATCATGTATCAAATGTTAGTTCAAAACCAATAAAACTGTGCCTAGGTACTTTTGTTTAATATTTACATTCAGTTCTCAATTCTTTATTTTTAGAGACTCGGGTGCAGATCAGCTGAACATTGTTGATGCACTGTGGATCGTGCCACCACCTGGAATTAAGATTGACGACCCATCGGAGAAAGTCGGAAGTCCTGAAGTAAAATCTCGGAAAGTAGATAGTGCATTACAAGTTCATAAATCAAGTACAAAACTTGATGCTATTGCTGAAAAGTGCCGTAATTTGACAAGGCAAAAGCAGCAAGGTTTAAGTTCAAGAAATGCTACTGAACTCAATGTTACAGCTGCAACCCAGCAGAAAATCACTTCATCAATTAAATCTGGTGCAGAACTGACATCGCCCGTATTATTAGATGATTATGATGGTAGACCAAAACAGCTGCTTCTCGCACATACTGAGGAGGATATGCGCAGCAGGAATAAATTGAAAAACAACTGTAGTCAAGACAATCAACAGAAAAATCCTAGATTCTCCCTTTCTAATGCTCATCAGATTGATAAATTAGAGCCGGCTAATGCTGAAGATGAAAGTACTCGTGGAGATAACAAATCAGTTTCTGTTTGTTTAGTAAAATTACATCCTGAAAAGCTGGCTGAAAAACTCTCAGAAGTTTCCCCAAAACGATCTAGGAAGGAAGGTTTTACGATGCTTAGGTAAATGATAGTAGCATTATCTACTTGGTTTCGTTTTCGGCATGACGTAATATAAATTATGTACTAAAAATGAATCCAATTTGGCTTTTCAGGCATAACAAACCCGGAGATGACGTAGAGTTACTCAGTGCCTCAACTGTATCATTGACACGATCGATCCGGAAGAAGAATAATCGAACAACTTACGATGCCTATGTAAATACGTCTTTGCAGCATAACACATCTAAAAACATTATTAAACGTCAGGAAACTAAAGTACGACGTACAAGTGCAAGTAAGGACGTGGATACAGGTCGATTAAATGATACCTTCGGGGAATGTGTAAGAGTCGAAGGTGAAAGCACTGAGAACCCCCAAAACATTGCGGAGCATTTACAGATAATTCCTGAAGACGAAATTTTTGTTTCTCTTGAAAGATTAACTGCTGAAGAAATAAATTCCGCAACCAGACGATCGAGCAGATCCAAAGAAGGACCTAATAAACCGTGCCTTAATGTTGAAGAAGAACAGTGTGCAAATCAAGGTGACATCGAAGTTTCAGCTAGTCTGGAAGGTACAAAAGACAATCAGTTAGAACCTTTGTCACCTTCAGTTCCTTACCCAAACGAAGAGCTTGACCCATCCTTACCCTTGGCACGCAATACTGACTCCAAACCTCAAATCGTATACTCCTTGATATCCGGTATCGTTCCGAAGATTGAACTGGTTTCACCTTCGGATGCTTATTTTGTGCCCACTATTAAACCCCTTTCATCTTCGGTAGCAACTGCGCCCGTTATCGAACTTGATTCACCTATGATCCCTGCCACTCGCGTTAAACAAGAACCCTTGTCACCTACCATATCTTACTGCGAACCCACATCACCATATTTATTTTGCCACGACACAAAATCTAAATTCGCATTTCCGCTTATTCCTGTAAACAAATCCAGCGTTCGCCATAGTTCATCTTTGGTGCCGAGTTCTAGTCTACAACCAGCTTCCATGTCATCATTAGCATCGAATAGCGGTGACACTCTTGAACTCACACCTAATCTACCTAGCATTGATTCAGACCTTCAGTCTGCGTTACCTTCGGCACCTTCACTTAACTTCACTGTGGACCCTGATCCGGTATTGGACCGACATTCAGAATCTACTTTGGCTATTGAACCCACCGGTGAATCTTCACCGGTCTCCGTTCCTACACTGGAGTCGAAGTCTCAGCGGTCATCACGTTTGGAATGTACCACCGATTCATTGCCTGAGTCGCAATCATCTTCGTTATCTGGGCGAGGGGCCTCTGTTGAAATCGAATCATCTTCGGGACTTGGACCAGAAAAAATCGTTGAAGCCACTTTACAGACGTCACTCGAACCAGAAAACACAGCTGAGTCTGCATCGTCTTTTTCAGTGCCTGCACCTGAAATCATCCTTGAATCCCCCGTAACACCTTTATCCAAAACTAAAACTAAAATTGTATTGTCCGCTTCATTTGCGCAAGATGTCATGGTTGAGCCAACGCCACCTTGCTTAGTTGAACCGGAAATAACTACTGAAATCGAAAAGTCGTTGGCATGTGCACCAACAATTACGATTGGCCCAACATCATCTTTACCTATACCGGGAATTTCGACCGAAACTGCATCGTCTACGATACCTGCGCTAGAGATTACTGCTGAACCGACGATATCCTTATCCACACCAGAAATTTCGATAGAAACCGCATCATCGAGTGGAACTGCGCTAGAAACCGTGGTAGTATCCAATTCGATGTGTATATCGGAGGCAGAAATCGTGACTGTAGCTGAAGAATCTTTAGAACCTAATCCGAACATCATAGATGAGTCCGGTTCATCATCTCTGCCCCTGCAAGGTAATATTGTTGAAACGAATTCATCTTCCACATGTATAGTAGAAATCGAGGCTCAACCTAAGTCGACTTCCCCTAGACCAGAACCCACAACTGAAACTGAAACATCCTCGACATCTGAGTCGGTCGATGAAGCATCAGTGTCAATATTACCAGACTCTGGTCCCAAGGATGCACAAACCTTGGAAAATTCAATTCCGGTAATTAATCAGCTCCGGCAAGCTATTGCTTCCATTCCCGCTGTATTGTCGCCAAATGCTGATTGCAATAACCAGCTAGTACCAAAGTGTCATTGCATTGCCTCAAGAAATGTAAACGAAGACATCGGAGCTCAAGCTACTTGCGATGCTGTTAATGTACCCACTTCAAACACTACAGTCGCACCGGAATCGCTGACTTCCAGTAATTCCACAAGCAATGGTATTTTGTCATACCCAAGATTTAAGGAGCCGATAGCATGTGACATTCTTTGTGATTCATCAAAATGTTCCTCGTCTCCTGAAAAATCTACTGATGCAATTTCCACCATTGCTCGTCATGGTATATCCATAATCAACATTCAAAATCAAAGTATAGCAGGTAATAGCCTACATCGTCAAATATTCATCTCAGAAATTCTTCAGCAACCTCGGAGCTTAACAGGACTAACAGTTTTCACAAGAGCTGAAAGAGGAAATCCGAATGTCGGTAATCCGTCTAGCACTGCCCTACAAGCCAGAGCTCGCATAAACATCGAAAAGGAAAACAGTGAAAATCTTATGCCATTAGACCTTTCTGTTCGGAAAAATCGTCTTTCAACTTTAGTTCCTAATCAAGACCAAGACAATCAAGACTTAGTACTTCCACTAGATCTGCGTACTCCTCGTAGTATGATGAGGTATGATAATAGTAATTCAATTGACGGTACTCCTGGTTCCGATACATTAGCCCCGCTCAGTGTTCAAGAAAAATTATCCTTGGGTGCATTAAGCAAGGAGAAACAAAGAAGGAATCACAACATTGAAGCTTCAAACGAGATTTTAACAAGGGAACCTAATGCATCAAATTCAACTTCTGAAGATTCTCATAGCGTGGAAATTATGATGGACAAGTCTGCAAACGAGAGTAAGACTGAAGATTCGTTCACATTTAATCCGTCTTCTTTAAAGTATAATTCAAGTGCTAAACTAGTTCTGAATTCCGAAGAAACTCTTCCTCCTTTGTTAGCATGTGAGGGGTACACACTAGAAAATCGTGCAATATTAGCCATAAGTACACGTGAGGAAAAAGACTGCAACGGAAATTCACCGAGTCAGACTGACTCATCAACTAATCAAACAAAATCTCAGATTTCTGCTTCTCTTGAATCTCCATCATCATTTAACATTGCTCAACATAATGAAACTACCCAGAGAGAGAATGAATGCTCTTCGAAAATTACCAGTTCTAGCTCCAGCAGTAACAGTCGTAAAAGTGGTAATGACTCTAATAATTTCTGCGCCATTGATTCCAGTGGAATCACCAGTACAATGAGAAACGACGCTGAATCGCTGCCACTGAGAGTCACGAACGATGAAATCAATCAATTGAGTCCCGTAGAAAAGACTAAAGTGATTCGACATGGAGTGTCTAGTAAAAAGTCTAAGTTCTATAGGTACAAATGCCATTTGTGTACACAATATTTTATTTTACGCTCTGTCTTAACGGAACACATAATATCCGAACACTGTTGCCGTATCAAAGAAGAAGTTCGAAAGCTTGACGACCTACAGCAGCAAACCAGTGATAGTATTATTACGGAAGATATGGAGGCCAGCCACAATCGAAGCTGTATGCCTCCTACAACAAGTCATGCAAATTCTCATCCGAAGGCAACTGCTAACCAACCTAGTACGACACCGGTTCTAATAATTCCTAAAGTGAAACAGAGTGGTGTAAGAACCACAACTTCTAAAGAATCCAAAGGTAGGATCTTATCAGAGACCCACCCAATCACAACTGATGATGCCAGTCATGAAAAACCCAAATCTTCAAATGCGTTAACCCCAACTAGGTATAGCCTTCGCAAACGCCCTTTTCCATTATTGCATCCACAGACTCCAATTAAGAAAGTTTCTTTGGATCGTAGCGCAACGAAATTATCAGAAAAGTGCGCCGATAAGGATCAAAAGCGCAGTAAAGCTGCATGTGAGTCAGTTACTGATGAGCATTCGGCGGTCGTTAAAGCTGAAACAACACGTTTCGATACCCCAGACAAAAACATCGCCACAAAGAAATGGGATACGGTTGGTAGGCAACAGTCAAGAAAGTCCAGCGTTGCTGAAAAGGAATGCCTTAAAGTCGCAGAGTTCAAATGCGATCATTGTCCAAAATTATTTGAAACAAGGAAGAGCCGTGGGCAGCACAGTCGTGTTCATACAGCCGGTCACACCTCTCCTCAGCGACAGCGACCTACTGCCTTGCCAACAGAACCAAGGTCTCTCAGTTCTTCCAATAATTCTTTGATCCTAAATTCGAATGAAGTCAATCCAGTTGAGCCGGAAGGAGATAGAAACCAAAAGAATTCATCCCCTAATAATGTTACCGGAGAAAACCGCAAATTTAAAAGTCGTGCGTACTCTATCCCAAAACTTTCTTTCCGGTGTAAAATTTGTGCTAAAGTGTGTAAAACAAATGCATGCCTTTCTCAACATGAACGAGTTCACCAAACAGTCTCGCCGTTTCAGTTTCACATCTCAATACCAAATTCTGAATTTTCTGGTGCCGATACCATCAATGCTAGAAGCAGTAGTCTTGTTCAGAATGTCGCATCCGAGCATTTGGAAGATCAAGCAGAAGCATCGCATAATGAAGTTACAGTGGGAGCAAAAACACTTGTCGCTTGTGATTCTGTGACTGCAGTTCTAGCATCGGCACCTTGCAGCCAAGAGCATCCACCTACAAGTTCTTTGCCACAACAACAGCTAACTGGGCCAGCTGTAATAAAGAACGAAATTCCAACTGACGAACCTTCTCTCATTCTGGAAGTAGGACAAAACAATACGCCAAATAGCCTTGAGCAGACTTCTAGCTTTGCAGGTACAAAAAGGAAAATAACTAGGACCAGTAGTTTGAAAAGTTATCGAAGAGTGAAACCTTTGGAATGTAAAATATGCGGTAAGCGTTGCGCTAGGCCATGCAATTTACAAAATCACATGAAAATGCACACTGAAGGCAGCGTTGTGAGTGACATTAAAGAAGAGAAGTCGTTGACTACAGACAGTATAAACTTACATCAGAAAAAGAATCAGAAGAAAAGTCACAGTTTGGAGAGTATGGACAAAACTCCACCTTCGACTGAATTCAGACGAGAGACACGAAGTAAAAAGATCTACATGTAACTTTGAGCAAGTGGAAGTAAATCATCTTTATTACTTGTGGATGCTGTGTTTATGATGTTTATTTTATTTTTTTCAAAACACCAGCCTCTTCAGTACATATTTAGTTCATTATTTATAGTTTGGTAGATACTTATACTGATATATTGCTTGGTTGGATATTTTGAATAAGATTTCGTTATAGAATTAAGCAGTATTTTTAACTTAAAATAAACGTGATAAAAGATTGTATAATTTTGCTGTTTCAGAATTAGCATGTATTCTTTGAATTTATATGGTTGAGATTGGCAATTTTTTTCCTACGTGATATTTTTGTACAAGTGTTTCTTCATCTTGTATTTATGTTTTGTATATATATACATATATACCTATATATGTTTTGGTTACATGTTACATTGTATGAAGTCGTTATATTATCACTGTTTTAACAACTGTAACAGTTATTTGGATACAACTCTTACTCTTCCAGTACAGTCTCAGTGGCTAAGAGTTCTGACAGCCATAGTTTATTGTGTACTCATTTAAGTTTCCAATTGGATCTATTATGTTTACTGTAAGTTGGTCCCTATAGTTCTACAGTTAAACTTGTTTGTCTTTAAGGAAATCATTTTCATGTAATTTAATATTTTAGCGGATAGTTCATTACTGAAATAAAGCTTCACGAAAAAAGGGTAGATGGTTGTTTCATTGTGTGTGTTTTTTTGCTAGTCTTGTTAAATCATTACCCAGTATGAAATCTGAAACAGGAATTGCGTACCGTATGTATGCCATAAGGACACGCACAGGTTGAAAAATTTTCGTTTCGCTGCTTCCGTAAGTATCTAAAAGTTGCATAGAAAATATAAACGGCCGGTTGCGTGACAAAGCCCTGCTACTGCACCTGCAATATTGTTTGGAAAAGACGGCGGAAGCGAGCTAATTAAAGTATAATTACCTACTCATCAGTGACCATATGCTTGAACCTTAAGGCACAACGAAACTTTCCACTTAAGTCTTAATTTGTAGCACCGAAATACTTCGAAACAGCATCATCTAAAGGGTTTAACATTAACATTGATATAATTTAACTAGAATTATTCCATCAAGTATTCGCGTCAGCATTTACCCATGAGGATGAGAAATGTAGCTAACGAATGATAAGACTGGTAATTGATTCCTAAAACGGTAGGAAGTCCTGGAAAACTTGTTTGAAAGCTAATGGTAAGTACTTATTACAAAAAAAGTAGTTAAAAATTAAATATAATCCAATATCTAGTGCTTTAACGAGATTATTTGTCCTCACATAGTGGTTGCGTTTAAATTGATGTTATTTAAAATTCATTAAACTAAAAATGACCCTTTGGCTACTTGTTTATTTTTTTATTCCAATTTAAATAACGTGTGGTTGCTAGGGTCCTCAACTACGATTATAATCGTATTTGGGAGGGAAAGGGTTAAAGTTTTTAAGTCAAATTTAGTGGCGCAGAACCTGCTACAACTGTTTAAAAGCGCTTTTAAGTAAAGCTGGATTTACGCACCTTTGCATATAATGTGGCTTAATAATATAATGTGCTATAAACGCGCACGTTTTGCATTCGTGAAAATTGGATAGGTATGCTCCTTTTTGTTACTTCACCGAAAATATGCTAATTTTATCCCTTTATGTACAGGTACCTTCCGCTTATAAAATTTACAAAATGAAGATATTTAATATTTAAATTTTAAATATAGATTATATAATAAGCAATTGCAACTGCGAAACCCCCACGTAAAAATAGTGGGGACGTAGACCTTACATACGAAACGAATTAGAACATTAAAACACCGCATTTAAAGGTTACACTTTATTTTGCGGCGTTTTTATAGATGCGATGTGTTTAGCCGTGTTATTTACGATCACTATACTTCTGAGGCCTTTTCAATGTTGCTCTTTCTTTTCACAGCATTTTTAAGGTTACAATGTGTATTGCGGTGTTATTTTAGATCACAATACTATTGCGGCGTTTCCAGTCTCGCAATACTTTTTCACCGTTTTTAGTGTTGCAATGCTTTTTGCACCGTTTTCAGTGTTGCTATTCCTTTTGCAGCAATTTTAAGGTTGCAATGTGTACGTTCGAGGTTGAAAGGTTTTTTGCGATGTTCTGAGGTCATAGTACGTTTTGTGGCGTTTTTTGTGTTGCAATGCTTTTTGCGCTATTTTTATGAAAAATAGTCAAACGCAATATAGCGTTGAGTAATATCGAGCTTTTTAAATTTTTTAAAAAAATATAACTATAATTCTCGCTCAGCACCATGGTGCCTAGACAAGAAAATCTACTCGCAATACAAGGTGAGTCAATTTGGAGATTTTTAATTTTTTTTTGGAACGCTGGATGGGACCCGAGATTGTTACTTTTTATGCCATAGCTACCATTCTGATGCAATAATCCAAAATAACTTTTAGTTAAAAATTAGGAAATTATTTTATTCTAATGGCAAAGTTTGTGAGCTTATTTATCTTCTCTGTGCAATTAAGTGCAACCATAACAACTTGAGACGTTATAACTCCTAGCATGTTGGTTGGTTCCTTCACTATTCTGCCTCTTTTGGCATTATAACGCAGGCCTAGCTTTATAACGTGTAGAAAAAATAATTAATACCGCTATTGTCTTTTTCGCATTGCTGGAAGATTGTAACTTTTGCACCTTCATACTCAATGGGCTGTAGCGAGTGTGTTTAAAGGAGCATCGATTAGGTACTAAAAAAAGATAGCGTTCGTGAAAGCGCGTGATTTTCTCTATCAGATAGAAAAACATTTTTTAAACGTTAGAAAATGACATCCTACTTTGATTGATTGCGAACCAACTGCGTTTCTCCATTTACACAATGCTAAAATTATTTGGTTGAAAAATTGTCAGCACAAAGGCGCTTGAGCAAATTAAAAAATATTTCCGTTTTAGAATGACACTATTGCAAGTATTAATTATAAAAATAAATTAGGGTCATCGGTCATGTTTCACATTTTAATGCATAAATCCTTGATGGCCACATTTACATGTTACATGGGATTTGAGTGTGCATTTGGTCTCACTAGTCAGATTCAAGCACTTGTCGTAGTTATATGTTAACGTGATTTGTGAGCGTTATGCTCACTGAGGAAAAGCTTTGTAATCGTTTCGTTGTGGTGGTAGTGCTGGCAGTACAGGTGTACCTGTGGTTGTTCTTTGTCCTGGTGTTTGTTATCAGTGTTGCAGTACACTTTCAGTGTGAGTGAGGCTCTGACATAATAGTGTCTGTAGATCCTTGGGTAGTGTAACAGAGTAGCCGGGAAGACAAACCTTTAAGAGTGTAATAGACACGAGTCAAGTGCAGAGTGCAGGAGATTGAAAAGGAAAAGTAGAACAACTGCGTAAACAAATTCAAGACCAACTGAGAAAGTCCATAAGAGTGGACTAGGTACCGCACCGGGTATGAAATACTAAAATTTAGTAGAATAGTCACATGTCATACAGTCACAAATTAATTAAAAATAAATTAGCATAAAGACTCCATCATTCATTAGTAAGTGATCAAAAATAACCATTGAACTGATTTTTCTAAATAAAAATAAAGCTCGATACTATTGAAGGCTTAGAATTCTATTAAAAACCTTGGATGAATTGTGTGTTAAAGAAGAAGAATGAGGTATCGCATATCATCTATTTTTTAAGACATAATCGCAAATTACAAAACTCGAGGGTTACGAGTTACAAAACATGGACCTTCAATGACAAACACGCCTTTGACCTTACTGAAAACACAGTGTCTAGTGGCTAGTGAATAAACGAGTGTTCTGGGGTTCACAGGAGCGATTCCAGCAGTTGATTCCCCGGCGAAACATGTTATGCTGTTATTTGAATTAAAATACTGAATATATTATTTATACGTATATAAAATGGAACCAATGCAAGCTTCGTGCTGGTTTTTGTGCGAATTCTGCAAACGTGGATTTCAAAAAATCGAAAAATTAATTCTGCATCGGCAAGAAGAACATTTTGGAGAGTCATCAAAGACTTCAAAAGAAGCGAGAACCAAAAGTGGACGAAGGTCAGGACAGGAAGTACAGCTATCACGATACAAACCAGGACCAAAGTCCAAAAAGTTCAAATCAAAAAGATTGCCAGAGCCAGCTGACGCTGCCAGTACTGATGTGTAAGGATAATTAATAATCATTCTCGTTTTGTTTATTTTCATGCTTTTAGTATTTTAATTTTTGAAATCCATAATTAAAAACTAATTTTGATCTTTAGTTTTTGCATCATATGTATACAAGTACTGTAATGTAAAAGTTACTCTTTGGTCTTTAATTTTGACTGGCATGCATTTTTGTTGTTATACAAGTACATAGCTCGATTGCAGCTCGCGTCCTGGTTGACCTCCCATAAGAATATTTTTTAGAAAAATACAATTTTTTTGCGGACATCCGGGGCACTGTGACTGTA
>JAAXYX010003888.1:0-13365 GCA_036851915.1 Ptenothrix huangshanensis | reverse complement strand
TATTGCGCTGAAGAAATGAAAGTCTACTCAAGTTGACAGTTGATTGATTTAGCTGACAGTGTGTTGATCCATCGTCCCATGTGCATGTTCCAATCAATATTGAATATTGTATTGGTGGACTGTGCATGAGAATTTTTGTATTGCTTGAAATACCAAAGTTTTTGTTAAAATCCTTTAGAAAATATAATTATTAATACATTATAAATGACTTACGTTAAGTACACTCAGGTGTTTTACTCACTTCTAAATGGTTGGATAGTTGCAAATTGTTTCGTCGACGTAAATTATTTTCTACGGGTCCTATTCCATGGTGTCGCCGCTCGATTTCTCTTCAGGAAACTGGGATACACGGACTCTTCCACTATTTACGGTATGCTACGTACGTGATGTCAGGCTCTGTCACACATCGTCGGTAAATGTCGCCTAACCACTCAAATCCCATTAAAAACAATAGGGGAAAGCGACATTTTGCTCTTCGCCGACGATATGTACACTGATTTTTGAATTCTGAATCAACCTTTCTTAGCCACTTTTCCTGTTTTAAATTTTCTGGCATTTCCAATTTTTCGGGCATATTTGCTTGTAATTCCTGAAACCGAATTTTCTGATTTTTTCGCAGATTCGAATTACATTAACATGGGCTTTGTAAACACGAGCTTTTCGCTTTTAAGATTTGTCTCTCCATATGTTGCCAAATCTTACTTAAATTGTTAAATAGTCTAAGATATGTATATTTAGATGGTCCGAGTCCGCGGGAAATTTTCAGAAATTTCCTAATTCGGTTCGAATTTTATGATTTTACGGGTTGTGTTTTTCCAAATTTTGGTTTCTTATACATTGAGATAATATTTAGCGTTTTAAAATTAAAAATGTATTTCCTGTTGCATCCTGAATTTTCTGTTTGACAAGGTCTGGTAATAAACTAAAAAGCTTCAGTGTTTAGGTTATGTACCATGTAACTAAATACGCACTAACCGAATGTTTCCTTTTCCAAAAAACACGCGATCTTTGCCAATAATTCTTTTACTTTATTAAATTAAATAAGCTTTGAGGTTGAATTGGAATTGGAAGGCCTTTTGGAATATGTCTTTCACTGGTCGGACCCACGAGTTATAGTGAACAAAAACTGATGTCAAAAGATGGCAGTGTTTCCGGCTGTCTTCCTTTTAGTTCTCCATTCTTTCTTAATTTACACTTACTTAATTAACTTGAATGATTTCGAAGAAATGATCAATCAGCTTTGAAATAATAATAAATTGTTGCATAACTACTGAAACCTGAAAGACTCCTATTTTGCCTTTAATTAAAATGCCAGGAATATGTTTAACAAGTGACATCGACACGGCTTTTATTCATATGAATAATGCAAGATATCTGCGGGAATTCGACTTTGGGCGTCTTACGCATGGATTCCAAACACGGTTCCTGGAAAAATTTGTTCTGAAAAGCAGATCGACTTTGGTTCTCAGTGGGGTAACAGTTCGTTTCCGCTTACCTCTCAGAGTCTTTATGCCATACAAGGTTTGTATTTCCCTTGGTTTAATTATTTTGTGTTTTTTGTAGGTATGTTTCCAAGTTCCAAAACTATACATATTTTCTGTTCTTATCGTTAGATACTTCTTGATCATTATAATTATTAGAATATTGAGATTCTTCTGTGTGTGTAAACTATACATAGGTAAAATAGTAATCCAGCTACAAATCGGTATTTAATAATGTTCCTGTTTCTCTGTATTTAACTAAAGGTGGTTACACGTTCGGTTTCATGGCACAATCAGTTTATGTACATGGAGCAAAAAATCATCAGTCTAGCGGATGGAATCGTTCGGGCTGTTTCTTACTCTATAGTTGCAGCTTCAAAAAATATAGAAGAACATTGTCTAAAAGATTATCCCCACCTTGGGAAGCCCCCACTTCCAGAAGACTTCCAAAAGTGGCTAGAGTCGCGTGAAATTTCAAGAAATAGTGCTAAGATATGAAACCCTCATAGCTTATGTGTACGTAGTTTATAATTTTTATTTTCTTCCTTTCTTTTACAGGCTACAACATTAAAACTATGCTGTTGTACTAAACTGTTGTACCTACTGCGTAGGTAAGTAGATACAATACACATTACGCTATTAAGCGATGCAGGTATTTACGTTATGGTATATATGATGGCAGTAGGTATGTTGGATTATGTATCATCACCTAATCATTAAAGTCCATTAAATCAAAATGGATAGGTTGTATACAGACCAAGCACAGCTCTTACCTTTGTATTAGCACTACTTACGACTACGATTGGAATTGTTGCATGCACTAGAATACGTTTTATAATCGAGATATTTATTAGCCTCGGCTTGGAATCCATGTAGGTACATATAGCTACATCTCCCAACTTATTTTTTGTGGACGCAGAGGTCTTTCACGTAATAATGTACAGGAAATTAGTATCATCCACGAACCAGTTCGAAGCCAGAGCAACATGCATGTAATAATTCTGACAGACCAAGACGTAAGTACACTATAGAGTTCATTTTCAATAAATGCTGGGCAAACCGTGACTTAAGATTTCTATCTATTGTGTTTACGCTAACGATTCTTCCGGCTACACATGTTTCAAATTACAACTACACATTTCAGCTGTAGACTTAAATTCTACTTGATGACTTTGAATTGGTGTACATTTAACTGCAATTTTATTGGTTCAAAATTAAGCCGTCTGAAATCGATAATCTAAAATGGTTTTCTTCAGAATAAAATCAGAAACCAAGCCAGTTCAGGTGTTAGCTCAATTGGTTTTGACTGCAGTTGTTTAAAAACACATTTACAACCGCTGGTTTACAGCAACTTCATTTAGAATTTAATATTTGGTGGTGCAAATTCTAAGACCTCAGAAAAATTCACAGCTCCTACTCTACTTCACACTTAGGCAAAGGTAATCAAGATTTGTTTGCCACGAAGTAAAATATTTCCAAGTTATTAAAAGGAAGAAGGGTAAAGTTCCACTTTTCTTTCGCAACCTTTGGAGGAGAACTACTTGATTGAACAATAAGTAGTAAACATTTATTTTATCGGTACTATTAAGTAAAACTAATTAGTAATACTTATGAGAGATTACACTGATTATTGTTCCACCAGTACCATGCCACTGCGAGATGAGTTTCTGCTCTCCATTCTCAGTAGGTAATTATATAATTAATAATTTGTGTACATATCGTGAATGTGAGTGATACTGAATAGCCGGGTAATGAAGTAGCTGCTGGTGGAAGTTGGTCTGTGTAATNTTGAACAATAAGTAGTAAACATTTATTTTATCGGTACTATTAAGTAAAACTAATTAGTAATACTTATGAGAGATTACACTGATTATTGTTCCACCAGTACCATGCCACTGCGAGATGAGTTTCTGCTCTCCATTCTCAGTAGGTAATTATATAATTAATAATTTGTGTACATATCGTGAATGTGAGTGATACTGAATAGCCGGGTAATGAAGTAGCTGCTGGTGGAAGTTGGTCTGTGTAATAGTTGGAATATTGGCGTACAATTTTTGATTAATAATTACATCCAAAATATAATAATAAATATGGCATTCAAGTGGTACACGGTGATAAATGGATGGCTAGTTCTCAATTGTTTCTTTGACTTGAATTATTTTGCTACCATAATAATCCATGGTTTCATCGCTCGATTTTTGAACAAGAAAATACAATTCGTAGACTCATGTTCCATTTATGGTAAGTGACTTTTTGTAGAGTCGTAATAATTACCTACGTGTAATTTTTTTTTGTTCTTTTATAATAAGAACGAAATTCTATAATTAGTATTAATAAAGCATTAATAATGCATCCGTAACATAATACTTGTGGCGGCATGATCTCGGACAGATTTGAAATACCTTACAAACTTAGTAAAAAAAAACGTTTAGCGACACCCAAAAATGTTAACGTCCTTTATTGTTGCGGGTGCTTCATTTTCTCAACTGAGTGATTATTCAGTTGTTGATGACTCAACTGTGTATAGACTTTCAATGGTTTTCAATAACTAATTTCCAATGACAGGTATATGCCTGACTACCGATGTAGACTTTAATTTAAACCACATGAACAATGGAAGATTTCTACGTGAATTTGACTTTGGACGAGTGGTTCACAGCATTCGCACAAGGTTCCTCGAAAATTTTATGATTAAGCAACGGGCAGTTTTGGTCGTTGGTGGGATTACAAATCGCTACCGGCTACCTCTTAAAATCTTCTCGCCGTACAAGGTAATTATATGCACTCCAAATAATTATAATTGACTATATGTATATGATGACTTCGTAAAATCACAGCACTAATTAAAATTTGCTTCGAATCAATTTCGTAAGGTTGTCACAACTCCAATTTGGTGGGATGAGAGAGCTGTGTATTTAGATCAGCGTATTGTCAGCCTATCAGATGGAATTGTACGTGCTGTTGCGTATGTCAAAGTTGTATCAACCATTAACGTAGAAGAATATCTGAAGAAAACTTACCCCGAACTTGAGAAGCCACAATTGGCAGAAGATCTTCAGAAGTGGATAGAGCATCAAGATATCGCAAGGAGTATCATGAGGAGGAATGTATGATAATTTCTGAAAAACTAATTAATCTGTAGTAATCCACAACGTCAAAATTTTTTAATAAATTAAATGACATCTCAATTTTTAAAACTCTCAGTACCGTGCAACTTCTACTCGGAAATGTGAAAATCAAGGAAAAGCGCTTGAACTGTTTCTTTCTTAATTTTTCACTGAAACTTTATTTCCCATAGGTATACAATACGATAGAATTTGATTGCATGTATATAGCAAGAATTAATAATTATTAGAAAAACATAATGGAGATAACAATAAGTTATAATTATTATTCATTAACTTATGTCCTTTTGTAATCAATTAAATTATTCATATTATTTTTTTGTCTGCATAATTATATATATCATTTATTTTTATCGTAATATGTATGTACGTAATATAGTACTCATAATATCTAGTAATATTTAGCTTCTCTCTCGTTTTCCTCATCTTTCTATATATTAGCATTTCGATTATCTACAATAAACATTATTGTTGCTAGCCCGTATGTACATAATTAATTATCTACGTAGATGTATTTTCCTATAATTTATGAGGGTATACCTTTAATTCCAAATTAATTAATAGCGCTATAAGGTAACTATATTCATTAACGAATATAATTAATTATCCTTAACATAATGACATACATAATATAATTCATCTTGACATTGCGAGTTTTGCTTGTCATAAATAGGTATTATGATTTCAAAAGATTCATGAACTGAAATCGAAATGGTGGCACAATTAGCATATTAGATTAGAAGTAACAAGTACGCAGGTAATAAATTAATCATTACATTATTGATATACCTTCAGAACTTACTACTCCTAGCAATTAATTGTGATTACATCATTGCCGAGTCCAACAGAGTCGACGATGATCTGATGAACGACACTATAATCATTAACCTAATCCTAATTTCATCCAGAAGAACATAATTATCAAGAAACCAATAATAATATTGCAGGTAATTCCTAGCATTTTTTAACAAGTATATAGTATATCATAATTATTATAATGCATCGGCTACATGTCCTTCCTAATTAAAGATTTATGCAGTAAATTCTATAGTCCATAATTAAACCATTAGTCACAATAGTCATCATCTATAAATTCCTAATAGAATTATTAAGTATACATTTTAAAAGTTATTTGTTTTTTTCCAACTCATTGTATGTCTTCAATCAAACTTCACAATTTCAATGCCCGTGTCAATATTTCCCCCAAATTACCCACTAAATAGTTACTACTTATTCAAGTTTAAGGTATTCTCGTAATTAAGTTTAGTTGTGTATAAATAGCTACTAATTATTTATACCCATTCGTAAGTAGGTATGGATTTATTCTTGCTAGAAATCAATCCTATAATTACAAAAGGTATTTGTATCAAGTGTACTCACTCAATACGAAATAGGTACCTAATCTTATAAGGCTACCTTCACCTTCACCTTCTACAGTATTTTATTCAGGGTATAATCACCATAATATAACTAGATTTTAGATATTTTAGCCATAGTTAATTGTACTTTTAATTTTAAAGTTAATTATGACCAAGTTTCAAGTGCCATCAACCTTTCCACTCCATTTTAGGGAATAGCAATATCATTACTGCAGTACATTGACATTTTTGATTACTTTTATTTATAACTAATTATCTGAAACTATTATTGCAACAAAGTACTGATAAATACATTTATCTATGTCCAACACCTTAATTTAATTCTCAGAGAAATACGGTTTAAATACCTTTAGTCAATTTAAATCTCTAGTAGTACACAGATAACGTACTTAATTCTCCAAACTGAAATTGTCAAAAAATTGTCGAAACTCAAAAGTCAGAAGTAAAAGTTGTTACTTTGTCACACACATGGTCTAATATTGCAGTAAGCCATTAATTCATTATTTTTTTTACAGCAATTTCACAAAAGGGATGTCCAAATTCATTATTCCACTTATGTAAGGAACGAAGTTGTGATTTGATTCTTAACCTGGATTCTGGATCTGGTCTGTAATGTTATATTAATATAACAGTAATTGAGACAAATTGCACGATAAATTCATGACTTATTTAAGGGTAATTAACTCGTGCTAACAGTACGTAGGTAGTAATTCATATATGTCCAAACATCTAAGACTTGAACGGTAAAAATTGAAACTTAATTACTTTGTAATCATAATTATAACCGAGTGAAGGTACATACTAAAAACAAAATAATGCTATTTGATCTGACAAAAATACAAAAAATACTTTACATCAAACATAACCATAATTTACTACACCATCATTCCATCATAAATAATTTGTTATTACTAATGCTTATCTTTTATCTACACTTATACTTTTGTAAATGTAATTACTTAATGATCGCCATTCTGTCTGTCCCAAACCTACGAAGCTTTCTAACGCTTCGTGAATACTCTACCCACGTTTACAGGATAACTACACACCAATAAAAACACCAATATTATGAATATGCCTAACTGATTTCCTTCAAACACAGATCAAATTATGGCGCAACGTGGGAGTAATAAAATAAAATTTTGAAAATTTCTTGTAATTTAATCCGAAAATTACTAACATAGTTTTACTCATAAATAGTCAGAAAGTAATCTAGATGTCACATTTCATACGACTGACCCGTTGACGGTTCGTTTCGAGATCAGGATTAAAAATACACGTGATTTTATATATATTGTATTAATTGAATATTTCGGAAACTACTACGTATCGTCAAAGGCTCACAACGTTGTCATTATTCCACTACATTATGTCTACTGTTGGCTTCTAACAATTATTTTCACTGAATATCATTTCTGATTCTTTAATAATATTACGTAGGCAATAATTAAACATTTATTATCTAGTATCTGTAGCCAAGAAAGCCCAAAATTTTAACTTCAAACTTCCAATCCCCATCCTGATTCCCAGAATAATTTAAAAATCCCATTGCAATTACATGCACCAATTTGAAAATCCCAATTCCTTAATCAGTATCACTGAAGACTTCATACTAATCATAAGAGATATTTCTAGGCTGGAGAAGGTTTAGGGTAACAAAACGACAGTAAATAATTACATAACTTACAATCATAATTTTTGAGTAATTATGTATATACACGTGAAGCGACAGTTCATGGAAATAAGATGTTTGAAGCAGAATACAGAATATGTAGATCAATTATGTAAAACAAGTGTGAACAACCGGAGAGATACTATAGTACAGTAATTGAATTACATGGACAAATCGAGAGGATCATCAGGTATCATTCGACCACCAGGACCGATAATGAAGCCAGGAACAGCAGAAACCTTACTAGTGCCCGAGGAGATAGCAGTGGGGTAGTGAAGAGTGATAGTGGAATTGTGAGATAATCTTGAATTAATGATATTATTGGCTATCTCAGGTAAACCTTGATCCCGCTGATTCTCCGAATTCAATGGCGGATTCCTTGGCTTCGGACGATTTAAATTATTCACCTTGCCATTGCTACCAGTTGAGGAGGCAAGTGGTGGCACTTCCACTAATGCTGCAGAGAACTGTTCAAAGCACAAAGACGGTTGCATTCCTATGGCATTAACACTTTGACTAGCACTACCACTACTACCACCAGCATTATTAACCAATCCCGAATTCGTCAAAGTGCCCGTTGTCGTTGCTAATGTTGATGTTGGAGGAGTTGGTATTATAACAGTAGACTTTAGATTTTTTACTAAATTCATCGGAGTCACACCTCCTAGTCCTGATGCTGACGTTTTTAATCCCGTATTACTGTTACTCACTGGACCGGCGGTCGTTGCGGCTTCAGATGATTGAGATGGACTTGCATTTGGCGAGGATAACACCACTGGTGCCGGGTGTAAAGGTGAATTGTTACTGTTTCCAGTTAAATTATTGCTGCCATTGCAGGGAAGTACAGTCACCTGCGGTCTCTTCTCCATCATCTGCCTCACATGGTGTGGAATTTGTTGGGCAGGCTTCGCAGATGAATTTGGTGAGTCATAGCTACCAGTAGACGACGAAGAAGACTCATGAGCAGAGTAAATCCCCAAATGGGCACTATACTGGCTCTGATTACCTTGAACATTAGATTTAACTTGATCTTGAGATCCAGCTCCAGCTTGCACCTGTACTTTATACACGTCATTTGAGTTAAGATTCGGTAACAACTGGCCATGACCATGTCCAGGGGATGTAGCAGTACTAGTGCCAGCTTGTTGACTGCCGCTACCGCTGCTCGTGTTATTAGCACCAATACTTCCTCCAAACAATCGAGACAATGTCTCCGCCACGGGCATCTGTTCAAGCTGCTTCTGTTGGAGATATGAACTGTACTTAAATGAGATCTGGGACGGGGAGCTGGACTCGTATGATGTGCTAACTTTTGTCGTTAAACTGTGAGTGCCATTTCCACTTGAACTTACATTGGGACTAGGCATGTTTCCACCACCACCAATTTGTGCTTGTGAATTCGGTGACGAGTAATTAGCCATAATAGTATTTGGCGACAATGACGATGATGATGACGTTGACGGCAGTAAGTGGGATGACTGTTGATCTATTCTGGGATAGGAATAATTACTAATGAGATTTCGTGAATCTTGGGTTGAAGTCGCGGATACTGGAGTCGTAAGGTGCGAAGATTTCGTATTCGGGTAACCTCCAGTCTGGAATTTCTGGTGTGGATGTGAGTTTAGATTACTTTGTGACTGTTGTTCTGGTTGCTGTAAATAACACTGTCCAAGCATAAAATACGATTCACGTTCGGAAGATCCAGCAGCTGAAGTTGATGGGGTTTCACTAGGATTTTCGGCACTACTCAAGCGACGGCCCATGGAGATGACGCCATTTTTATTACTGCCACAAATGCTGTAACAAATATTCGTCATACTGTTGCCACTACTCGACATCGGACTTCTATTACTTGTTGGGTTAACCTTCAACTCCGTCTTGGCATTCTGACTTCCTTTCCCTTGTTTACTAGACTCTGAGTACTTTGAGTCCTCCACGGAAGCTTTTCGCCTTGGTTTCGACTTCCCATTTGTTTTGCTCGGCGTAGTTTTCGATTTCGATGGCGTCCGCTTTTTGCTCTTTTCTGGTGATCGCTCAGGTTCGGTTTTTATTTGCGTTTGTCCTGAACTGGAATCAGATGATACAGCGGGAGATTGTGGACTCGGAACACCAGAACTTGACTCCTCTTTGATTTTGCAAGACGACTCGTCAGTAGTTGTTGCTAGAAATTTCAGATCCATGATAATATTCTTATTTGATATATAAAAGAAAAAAAGGTATATTTTAATAAAGTTACATACAAAGAGAATCAAAAACTCAGTTTAAAACTTACCAGTTCCATCAAGGGATAAATTGTAAGGGTTAAATTTGGCAGGTGCAATAAGCCTTGATCTCAATTCTTGAATAGTTTTGGCTAATTTTAACTGCGCAGATTCCGGTCTTGGTTGCTCCGGCAGGAGCAAAACTTTTTTCCTTTTCTTTGGTGTGGAACCAGAAGATTTCTTTTTACCACTGGAGCCACCACTGCCACTATGATGAGGATGATTACGTCTCTTACGCGATGGATCAGACTGAGAGTTGTCACTCTCTGATCCCCTCGGACTGAAATCAGGGTCTGCTTCAACTGACTGATTTGGATCTGCCAACGAATTGAGATGTAATTATTAAGTGATAATAATCAAATAATTTAAAATAGGTACCCTACATAGAAATGCACATAAATTCACCCATTTAAAACCCATAATAAAATGTAGGCAAGTTTAATATGGTACCTTCTACAAGTGGCTCATCCACTATAGGTACTCCAGCCTTCGTGTAAAAATCTTTGTACGCTTCAATTTCTTGTTCATCAGGTAACGAGTCGTCATCATCATCATCCAGATCGTCCTCACTATTGTCCTCCAGTTCGTCATCTTCTTCTTCACAGATTTTATCCTTCTGATGTACCAAATGCCGCCTCTTTTTCGGTTTATACTCTGTAATAAATAAATGAATAATGTAAGATTGCCATGCTATAAAAGAAATTGACATGAAAACTACACATTTGGCAGAATTATCCTCTAATATTTGAAAGTACGTTCAGGATTACGAACCTTCCACTTCCTCCTCCTCATTATCACAGGGTTCAGGTGCAGGGGCATAGCAGCCCCTAGACTTATCTTCCGGGTGATATCCAAAATCTTTCCCAACTTTCCACACTTCATACTTTTCCGGCTGGAATCTTTTCACAAAAGTGTCCATACTTATACGCACTACATCCTTCCGACACAAACACTGTGTCGTTCGCTTCCCATACTCTACCCAACGTGGCATAGCAAAATTGGTTGATTCAGCACAATTGAATCCATGATTAAAACCACAATGGTAGCCGTAGGGGAAAGTTATCATGAACTCTCCTTCCTCTTGAGTAATCTAGAATTAAATTATCACCTCAATTGTAATTACCTACACGCGAATAAATTAAGGTTATATTACTATCGCTTAAGTCAAACTTGCTATGACTGCTACAACGACAGTGCTAGTGATATGATTACCTTGTCATGCGGTATAGAATACTGTCTCAATACTTGCGGTGAGATCAAAGTCATTTTGTGTCTTAGAAAAGCACTGCACTCGGTATAGTTGGTAGGGAAAAATCCCTGAGCCATCCTCTCCAGTCTTCGACCATGCTCAGGTGGAACACCATACCACGTTTTCGGTGCTCCAAAATGCAAATAGTTAATGCTGTACAACTCCATATCTTCCGTATGCCAGCAAAACGTCGTTTTCCACATGCCGAAATACAGGTAAGCCGTATTAACCCCGTCAATTGAGACTCCATAATCCTCCGACACATGATCCAGGATAGTTCCCAATTTATTTATGTTCCACGTCTCCACAGACGGATCTGTCAACGTCCCATTTACATCTGCTCCATAAATAGGCTGTCCGTAGATGATATTCTTCCAGTACTTCCGTTCCAAGTCCTCGAAGTCAAAGTGCTTCGGAGTGGCATACCTAATCAATATCAATTCAAAAAACACAACCAGTTACAAACATAATGCACAGTGCAACTAAAATCCTACATTTAACAAACAGCTCTAACACCTCCTACAATGCACTTCAATTAAACTAGAATTTGTCATTAACACCAGACAGCAAAGTAGGCATATACAGATATTTAATAAATTATCCCTACCCACTACTATCACCGTCACTTATATTAACACTTAACTAACGACTAAGAAACGACAGCAAGATAGTGGCTAGTGAGAGAAACCGAGAGAGAGGGATTAGGATAACAACTTTATCAGCGACCCAACTACCACAACATTTCACATTAGAATACAAAAGCCCACTCACGTGCTGGATTCAGCCAATTTCTTAAAGTCCTTGACGGTGATGCTCTTCTTCTGAATGTTGATCTGAGTATACACCCCCTGCTTCCCCGTCACAATCTGACAGATCGGTGCAGGGATGAGCATGTCCATATTATCCGGGTCATAATCTCTCATCCTCGCTTTAAACTCTGGTGGTGGGACAACCTTACATATCCCTGCCTTGTGGGCACCTGATTCCTCTATCTTCTTGATGTACGAAGTGAAATCTTGGAATTCATCCCACGTCGGGCGAAACACTTGAATTTTAGGGATTGACATTGTCTCTCCTGAAGGACCTGGTTCCGGTCCTAATGCTCCCTTTTCGATTCCTACAAATGATGTTAATATTTATCTAATGATGTTATGATCTGCGTGGATTTGAAATGGAAATTTTATATTGTCGTTGTAAAAGACATTTATAGGCAGTAGACAAAGAGGACTGAGAGCTTTGAGAGGGTGGAACTAGAGACACTGGCTAATTGTTGATTTTGATGGGATTTAAAAATAATTTAATGTCAATGGTCACATTGTCAATTATCGTGATGATGATACTAAATAAATAAATCCTGGTTCTGGTTCTGGTCCTAGTCAAATGGTAGTATTGGTATTGAGACGTAAACAGTGGGATGGAAGGAGATACATTTCCCTTTGCCTGCACTTGTAGTCATATGTATGGTCGTATGTATTTAAATATAAAGCACTCACTATGCGTGCTTTTGACTGTAGTCCCAAAGAGTAGCAAAGGCAAAGGTGTATTGTGTTGTGTTCCAAGAGATTTTTCATAATTTCGCCATTTACTCTGTCTTCAGGCTCACGTTCATTCAGCTCGTACTCCTCTACCAACTTAAACTCGTATCATAGGGGTCGTGCCTAAATGACGTCTCACCCTCCAAGAGAATTTAACTGTATTTTATTTTCTTAAAAATTTTGAGTAATTATTTCTAACTAAATTTAGGAGAGTGGGAGGCAAACAAATACTGTAAAGAAATCTCACATCATCTACGCACGACCTCTGTGTGCAGATGACAGAGAAGAGCTGTGGCTGTGAAAAACAAGTGGAGACCAAATAGGGTTAGGAATGCGCACTAAGCCCTTTAAACAAAGATGCTCGAAATTTCGAATTTCCTAGCACATGTAACGTGCAACAAGAACTACAACAAGAACAACATAAATAAAGTTACTCAATAAATTCAAAATTCTCTGCATTGTAATTCGCAAGTAGAATTAATTAGGCAGCATTTTAACCAACCCTGCAAAACTGCAAGTGCAAGTGCAATTTAGAATCAATTACCAGTTAATTTAGTAGAAGGACATTATTTATTTGTTATTGTTTATGCATGGAAACAGAGCTGTAAACTCGTGCGCTAGTGAACCAATTGTCCACTGCCCTGATAGCAAAATCAACTGCAA
>JAAXYX010003887.1:0-13370 GCA_036851915.1 Ptenothrix huangshanensis | reverse complement strand
TATTCACACTTAATCTCCAAGTTTGGGGAAGTGACATGTTAAAACTGTGGAAGCTGGTCTGTTTTTGTGGACTCTATGGTAAAGATAATATTAACAAGTTGTTTAATTCATCTTGAAGTATGATACTGATCTACAATCTATGTAATTATTTGTATTTATACCAGGTATAAATTTTGTACCTTATTCTCAACAGATGGTGGATAGTAGTACTTGAATTCTCCAGTTCTCGGGCAGACCTTGTACCTAGTAAGCAACTTCCAACCGAAGCGGGCAACTAATTGAACAGCTTCAATAACAAAATCAATCTCCTCGTATGATGCTTCAAAAGGGAAAGACACTCTCGTGAATCCTGGGCGATAAATCATTTCAAAATACGACGGTGAAGCGAATCTGTCGTTATACTTGACACAAACTTCACTGGAAAGTACACGTTCGAACTCCTCAGCAAGTTTAAGATTGATACCCAGGAGAACTTGAGCGTATGGACCTGCACACATACAACCTCCTCGACACTGAATCCCAAATAGGTCGTTTAACAGGGCAACAACAAAATTTTGATGCAGTTGAAATCCCTATGAGATTAAAAAATCAATTAGCAGAGTAGTAATTAAAAATCATTAGTGAATTGAATTAATGACATCATACAATGTGAAGACAGTGTCAAGTTTATTCACTGAACAAAGTTGTTTTATTATTATTAATGACTACCGATTCCAGATGCTGAATCACAAAGGAAATAATTGGCAGCCTCATAGTCTCTGTATTCCCGAGTATTATTAAACCAGGTATTTTAGACCAAACACTTATTGCTTTTCTGCCAAAAACAAAAATACCCCAACAAAAGTATTTAAAGTGGTAAAATAGATTCGATTTTTTGCTAGCTGATATTTAATTCTTGCCTTTACCTACTTTGTAAAATACGTCTCACGACAAATAATGTTTGCTGCTCCGATGTTCCTATTCAATGACATTACTAATCCTAGACGAATAGATTCGATAATTGCTGGAGTTCCACCTTCTTCAGCTTCTTCTTTGTCCTATGAAATTAGAATGAAATTAGAATTGCATTATGTCATTGCTCTAGCGGAAATTTCACTTTTTAGAAATCAAGGAAATGTTTAAATAGGTTGAAAATCAGGGAAAATGCTCTCGTTATAGTTTTTCAAAATTATACAACTTGTTCTTATTAGTTTTTCAAAATCATGCAAATGTTTCAAATACACGCTTTCAAAAAGTTGCAACACGGGCAAAACGGCATAATTAGTTTTTCAAAAAGATTTATAAACTTTAAATTACACTTTTCAAAGAGATATAAATCGTTGTAATTATACTTTTTCAAAAAATTGCCAAACTTTTTCATTCAAATTTTTAAAGAAGATTCAAAACCGTCTAATTACGCTATTTTGAAAAGGAGCAGAACACTGCTGCTAAAATTTTTGTTCAGAAAAATTATCACATGCTATAACAAAGGATTAATTACTACTAGCTAAAAGTTGGCCTCGATCGTATGGGATTTTTTGTTACCTGCAAATACGCATGTCTTTCTGGAGTCACAAAAAATACGGTTCCACCGCCGCTATTATGAGGAACCGGGTTTTTAAAAACAAACTGCTTAACAACCAAAACACCTGAACAATAAAAGTAAGTTCATCATTGATTTAAAAAGTCGTAATCATTATTCATTAAGGGTCCGCAATATCTTGCTATAACTGTTAAAGCTGCTACTACTGCCTATAATTTAACATGTGTTGCTGTAGCAACAGTAGCAGCTATAACAGTTATATCAAGATATTGCGGACCTCTATTTTAATGATAAAATTTTGATGATAAAATTGATTCAAATCACACTTACCCGTCGTTTGTGGCCCTCCTGGAAATTTGTGACCTGAAAAATACAAAGCATCCTTACAAGCTTCTCCCTTTTCTTGTGAACACCCATTTGTCGTTGTTTCAATCTCTCTTGGATTCATTTCAACTTTAACGTGTGGTGCGGCAGCAGCATAATCCCAAAAGCACAAGCCTCCAAACTCGTGCAACAATTTCGTTATCTTGACATCATCTGAAGTAATTCCGGTGACATTCGAACCGGCGGAGAAGCAGCCAAAAATGCGCCTGTTTTTATTCTTTTTCTTGGATGTAATCAATTTTAGCTTTTGCTTCAGAACCTTGTCATCCAAAGAGCCCCATTCATCTTCAGGTATGTTGATCATCTAGAAATTTAATTGTTATTAATTTTAATTATAAGTTTTACGTAGTAACTGATAATTAAGGCTATTAATTTCTTTAGCAGCGGGGTTAGAATGCTTCGTTGTTAGTTGGAGTGTGTAACTCAACCCACTTTGGCCCCAGTTTCCCTCCATGGAAGTAGATTAGAATGATGTTCATAAGGACCAACGATAACAATCGGTTTTTCATTTTTTCTAATGTTGAGACAGTGTATTAACTTATGAATTGCACCTGTAGACCCACTCCCGCAAAATAAGACGGCATCCTTGTCACTTCCACCAACAGATTCTCTCACGCAACGTCTAGCCTCCTCTCTAGAATTAAAATATTGCAAAATATGGAAAGATAGAAATATTTGTTGGGGCTTGGGGTTTCAACAATATTTAGAATTGTTGCTTTTATTAATTAATATTAAATTAAATTATTATTGTTTCAAAAACACTTACCTATATGTTGTCATCATTAGTGAAGTGTAGGAAGTGGTTGTATGAGTATTGGCGTAGAACGGTAAAACTTTGTGCCGAATGAAATCTTCAATCAGTTTCAAAGATTTCCCCGATGCGGTTGTATCAACATAGACACCTGTAATTTTTAGTTTTTGATTGCTTGTGATAATTTTTACCCTAATCCTAAATGTGTATTTTGTTTATTTAATTTGCTCCACTCACATTTTCTACGACCAAAAGGACCTTTAAAAATTTCATCTTTTCCGATTATTTGATTATGAAGGAATTGCGACACGTCGTCCGTTTTGCATGCCTCTGCCTTGTTCAATGTTAGCCTTTGTAGTGCACTGGTAATATCTTCTGGATAGGAGTTAGAATTGGAATACCACGCACATGTAATCAATCGTGACTCCTTGTCTCTTACAAATCTTGATTTCTTAAATTCCTTTGATCTGCGACTGATGCTGGTTCTAGTAGATCCCTTGCGAGAGATCGGAAGTTTCTTTCCATTTTTTGTTTTAAAAATGTTTAGACTTTTTAACATAATGGAATCTAGAAGATGGAATGCAACTAATTACTACGAAAGTCAAAAATCAAAAGTGAATGTATCTTCGGAATATAGGCCAAATGGGTCATATCCTACTCATTCTAGAGACAAAAGGGAGTAATCACATTAGTAAAATCTTAAGAGTGAATATTTGGCGAGTTCCAGCGTTAAGTACAAGGGTATGAATCACTTTTCGTTTAGGAATTAAATTGGATATGCAACTTAATATATTAAATGATGTTAATTAACCCCTCTCCGCAACAATCGAAGAAAACCAACTGATGGTGCCTCCACTTGATCTCCTTACAAAAAAATCGCGCTTGCCTCTAGAAATATCTATTATAGAAATTATTTTGATTTAGCTATTATTTTGAATGAATACTGCAAAGGTCTGAAGTCGGTAGTGAGTTCTGTCGGCGATAATTTCAAATGTCATAATTTCTTGTCAGCACACGTGTTTTGTAAGGACACTATTGCAATAAAAACACCTGCAGTTCTTCAACTTTTTCAAGGTCCTGCCAGATATTGCGGAATCATTCCTATTGGTCAGGAACATAAAAGAGAACTGATTAATTTATTGCTTATGTTTTATTTGATTTATATTGTCGGATGTTCTCAATTTTTTTTAAAAGCTGTCAATAAACTGATTTTGAAAAAGAATCTTAACAAGGCATCGGGGAGATTACATATGTACCTACATACATTGTATAAGTTTCATCGAAGACGTTATTTTGTACGAGAAGGTAGACCCATTGAGTTCGATGGAAATGAAATTAAGTTACCTAAGGAGATAAAAACCAATAATTGTTGAGAAGTGAAGTTAAAATATATTTATTCTATAATAAAGTGTTCCTTTAATTATTTACAGGTGATCAAATAAGATATAATTAGGAACTATAATTGAAGGTTACCTCTAACTTACCTTCTCAGTTGTCAAGGATATGATTGAAATTCACTAGGAAACCGGTTCTTTTGTCAAGAAGCTGGACTAGTTTATCATGTAAGTCATTAAAAGTTAGGTTTTGTTGCTAGTTGATCAGTCGGATTGTTGTAAAAGTGTAATTGTGTAGTCTTCGTTAAGTACTGTAATTATCACTAATGGATTTTTTTTCGGCAGAAAAACTAACAGAAACTAATAAATAGGGCTACAACATCGTACGTTGTTGGATCAGATGTGCCATTTATTTTAGCTTCTTAGCTTCGGACTAGGCATTTACGTAAAAATTTCACTGTATGGTTTTATTTTTCTGTATTAAACAACGTCACGTATTAATTCCCTTGCAAGTCTTAATTCCATTAGAGGCGGAATACATTGCAGCTTTCGGAATGTGGGTTGATAGCAAATAACAATCGTAAATGGATTTCCTTAGCTCTGATTACTACGACGTGCATTTAAAAGTCGATATTTGAAACATATCACTCTCCTGTAATAGTTTGAAACAAAAAATATATAAAAATCATCTTTTCCAGCAAAATATTGTAAATTAATAGTATTCATTAAGGCGAACAGAAAAAAGCGTTTTTTACCTTTGAAAAATACTTTTTTTTGGTTTTTCAAAATGCTAAAAATGCTGTTTTTTATCTGAAATTGCTATATGCTACAATTGTTCAAAACTCCTTTTTGAAATAGCGTTTTTTGAGTCTTGAAATGCTCAAAATATTTTTTGATCCATCTAAATGCTAATATGAAGTCATTTTCAGTATTTAAACGTCCTTTGAAAATTATTTTAAAAATTGGGTTAACAGAAGCTACAATTTTTTCAAAAACGTTTTCAAAATTTAGCTTTCGCAGAAAAATAAAATCATAAAGCTTAAAAATCTGGCTCGAAAATGCTAAAAATATGCTCGTTTGGAGCTCGAAATGCTTTTTACAGTTTTTCAAAAACTTCTCTTCGCATTTCGGGTCTGTAAGATGCCAAAAGCTTAAAGTGGCGACCACCATTCAAATGCTATGAAATTGAAATGTTTTTCATGCTTTCTGGTCGCCTTAGTAATTAATCAATACGAGCAACTTTTAAAAATGTGAATCGGCTAAAAATATCTACAATCCTAAAAGCGCAGTAGTGGCAAAGCTCACCGAAATATAAAATCAAATAAATATACAGAAATTAAAAATTTTAACTTAACTTGGTACCAAATGGAATTTTACCAGTAATAGCTAGGAATAGTTTTTGGGATGTAACTATACACTCACCAGTTTAATAAACAATGAATGCCAAATAAATACTGATGTTTAAGTATAAAAGTGAATTTTCATCACAGTAATATTTATTCTTCGACAACGTAATTGCAGTATAGAAATTACTCACAAAAACAGGCAAATTGTACTTGTGATAACGAGACTGGTCATGATTTTACCTTGAAATTCGATTCAATTGGAAAACTTTAACAAAAACTGCAGCAGGTAAAGGTACTTTGAATTCAGTCGTGAAGCTGTTCCGGAATACTCGGTATTTTATATTCTTAATTTTCGTACGCCTACCACAAAAACCTTACCCACAATGCCGAAATCGTTGCACGTGTAAAGAATGTTTAATAATTATCTTTCAACTGCCATCCGCTTTTTTTGATGTAACAATTATGAATACTACTATTATATAGGAAACAGATGTAAAGTTTAAGTTGGAACAAGAAAATTATAGGACCAAGCGGAACTAGGTTCATAATTATAAGTAGACAATACAGTCAGTTCAAACTACACTGCATTATATGTAATTATATGAATTCATTATTATATGAAGTATTGTGAAATGATTTCATTAGCTCCCTGCTAACAAATAATTGCAATTATTAAAAACAAGAAGTTTTTACTTGCGAATGAGACTGTACGTTAGACTTCCAAATTACACCGGATTGTCATTATGAACCTAAAAGGTGTATAAGGATTTAATTACAGAATTTCGAACTGTTTCACAAGAAGTAATAACACAAGAATAAATTATTTGAAGTTGCTACAAAAGTTAGGTACCTACTTTAAGTGAAATATATTTTTAATTGCAGACCTCGAGCCATAAAATACTTCCAGGCACAATGAATATGTGGTAACACAAGAATTATGCAGAGATTCTGTTCAACAAATACAGTGAAATCTTGTTATAACGACCTCCGTTATAACGACAATTTCGCTTTAACGACAGCTCATGACCCGTCACGAAATCTGACGTTGGACGCGTTATAGTGTATAACGTCATCTCTCTATAACGACCAGAAAAATCGATCCACTAAGGTGTCGTTATATCGAGATTTTACAGTACTATACTTCAAAACGACAAAAAAAGTACTTGAAAAAAGGAAATTATTTCCTACTAGCAAATAGGAAACAGAGAGAACATAATGAAATGCCTTCCTAGCGAGAGAGAACGTAAAAATATTTAATTGTACTAGCACTACATTCGAGATCTCTAGTATGTAATTTTATTTTATACATATATACATATGTGCATATCTATAATAAAATCACTTTGCATTTGTGACTTTCAGCCAACAGTATTTGGCTATTAGTGTTCAAGTTTTTAAAGGTCAATGAATTGAACGTAATTGATTACTTGTATAGTATAGTGGTCATTAGCAATATTGACATCTTTATGCACATCCGAAGTTGATGTCAATAAAGCTCCAGGTCACTGCCAATGCTAATAAAATACATTGTAATTATAAGACAAAAAGACAACGATGCTTCGTCACTGTAAATCGATTAATTAGAATTAATTTAAACATCTTATGTAAGCATCAGAATTTAGGTGGCCTGTCTTTTACCCACCTTTTAATGCGCAGCGGAATTCCAAAAATGTATTTAAATAAAATTATTCAGGGCGTCAGACTGATTATGCCTTACAATATTTGTCTAGAATTAAGGAAGTCTGTCATTACTGGTTCAGTCGAAAGGAATACCAAATTTTTACAATTGTTAAAGTTATAAGTCTATAGTTGTACGATAAAGTAATAGTATAAAACAGATGAATAATTGAAATTCTTCACTGTACTGTATCATTACTGCTTGTTATTCCATACAAACTTTCATTTAATTATAATTATCACTGCATATCGTAATTTATTCTGTTGAAAGAAACTTGATCGTCATTTGATTCCTTGTTTTATCAGTTTATGATAATTCGCACTAAAGTGTAACAATACGTACTACCAAGCAATTGTTCAGCTGTCATCGTTGATTAAAAGCTACATACATTGATTCTCTAGTTCGATTACATAACACAAGGAGAAAGATGCTTGATAATCGACATTCAGTATATAGTTCAAAATCGCCCATGCTCCAATAGTCAACTGGGAAATCACATTTGGACGTAATAGCTGTGTGTATAGGCACTGTTTAAAAATTATCAGGTATGTATACAGTAATCCTGTTCACACACAAACGTGTTAAAGTCGAAAATCTGCACTTTCAGTTTTTTCTCATTCATCACTTCGTTGACACCTGAACAAGTCAACAAGATAGAAGACATCTAGAACAACAAGCATAGTAATCGGAGCAATTAGAAATCAACAAAATGCGATAATATCCTTAATTTTTAAATGAGTACCGGCACAGTACCACATTCTAGTAGAAAAATGCTAGCCTACCGTCTGCATATTACCAAGAAGGAAATAAAAGCGATTGGCAATTATCATTCAGCGAACAGAGAGCAATAGGGCAGCAATAATTACCATTTAACCTTTTGTTACTTTTGTACCTGTGTCATTATATCAATATCTCACTTTGTTTAAGTTGCCACGATTTTTTTAATTACATAACATAACTATCCCACCCATACTTAATTTCAACTTTAATTACAAACGCCTTTTAGTTTTTGGGAAATAAAATATCTTAATTTGCATAATAATTCATGATTCGTGTCAGGAGTAAGTATGTGCTTGGGGAGCATCAGGTAGCATCAAGTAGCACCAAGCTGTCATATATTATGTCACTTTCGTCGTAAGTACCAAATAACCATAACCATAACCATTGTCATAAAATTGAAATGAAACTAATGATAAATCTTTGTCATTTCCCCAGCATCACTTCACGTCACCAGGCGTGGTGGTATACTGGTAGCTTTACTGCATGTGTACTAAGTAAATGTTAGGCGTCAGTCAAGTGTCAAAAAAATAATTGCATTTTATTGCAACTATATACAGGGCATTCTATGCAAACAAGGTATTCTTTTTGCATTGTTGGTGTTTATGCATGCTCAAATACTGCTGATTTGCTGACTATTTAATTACGTGCTAGAAAACCTGTTTAGTCAACAGGTACCGAAGTCGACGCCGACAAACATTCTCGTACATATATATCACAGTCATATTGATTCTATACTACACCTTCAAGAAATTTAAGCCTAAAAGCAGAATATCAGTATAACAACCCAATACGCCGAAATGATGTGCAAACAGTGCAAAGATGTTTCCGTCAATCCTTCTGCCTGTAATGGCAGTCTTGCCCTGCATTGTCGATGGGATCTAACTTTTAATTGCTAAGAAGCTATTAACCCAGACGAAATTATGATTTTGATCAAGTCGAGATAGACATCGAGGCACTTTGACTAACATCCTAACAAATGTCACATGCATGAGAAAGTGCAGTTATACTTCGAAATCATGAATTATGAAAATTAAACGGCAATTCAATCGCAATCAGATCAAATCCAATCGATAAATAATGACTGAACATCCTAGCCATCAATTCAAGACATTTCCCACTGCCACTGTATAATAATCACGAGTAGGCAGGCTACACATCCACATGATTGATCATTTTTCTTTCTAATCGTGTGTCTACTCTACAGACTGCATGATCATCATGATCACCATGATCATCTAATATTCCTGATTGTAATGCATAGTAATGTAATCTGTAATGATAAGAATTTACCCATGATTGCCAACTTCCAACTTCCACAACCACACAGACATAGTTTGGTAAAATCCCATTCGATTCAATTTAAAATTGACAGAAAATATATAGAATAATATAGTGAGACGAGAAGGAGAGTCAGAGATCAGAGGTGCTATGCTCTCTGTAGCAGGACTGAAAAGGTAAACTGTAATGGTAGAATTTCGCAACTTGCAATAACTTTTGTGGCAAAAAGAACAATGAAAATCCACACTCGAGTAACAAACGTATTTTTGCAAACTTAATGAAATGAAAACAAGTTCTAGTTCCAATTCCTCTCAGTTCTGTCACACTCGTCACTACAACACTCACAGTCAGTCTGTATACCATAAGTCAGCCGTTGAAATTCAAATCCTTTCGATTTCATCTAAGGATTCTACTCTACAGACGCACACCTCTTACTAGTTAGAGTCAAGTCAAAAGTGGTGTCGACGAAACTGGGTGACATGGCTGAGCAGATCAGATCAGACCAAAGCAACAACAATAACAAAATCATGTGGATACACATAAGTACATACGTGGTTTACTATTACTACGACTACTACTACTATCCGTAATAATTACACAGCATCCTAATCTACCTGCATCACTGACAAGGCAAGACAACATCTTAAAAGCAACACGTTCACAACCTTAAATTTTTTTTACTTGTGATTGTGACTTGGTAAATATTTTTTACAGCCGGTTTCTGAGCAATTCTGATTCCGAGACACAACACAACAACTTCCTTCGTCGTTTCAATATGTGCACACAGCACAACACAGCAGTCTTAGTTTTGAATGCAGTTATTGTTATTGCTATCGTTACGTATTGCAACATACTTGGTTTGGGATTATAGAATGCAGAAAGTGTAAAATAAGTAACTACTGCACAGGTAGTGTGACTGTGACTGCGACTTCGACCACACGCTACTTTGATGGTAGGCGCTGGATTGGATTCCATTAGAATTGTACATGATCATGTTGCGCCGTATTCCTTCTTTCTCTCACCTGTGCCCTATGAAAAGTATTAAGGAAATAATTTAGCATTAGGTAGTAATTTTCACGATTGTATGATTTATCTCTTGTATCTGTGTTAATCTATTCGGCGGTTAGGCGGATCTTACATTAAACTGTAGATGGTATTTCGCATCTCATCAAATATCCCAACTTTGGTTAATGTAAATGTGTAAATGTAAGTCATTAGAAATTGGGAAAAGGCGCATGATTTAAATACAAGGTAAGATCGATTGGATGGAAATGGAAATGGACAAATAAGCTTAAGAGTAAGAGTAAGTAAGAGCCCTTCGACGATGCAACTGACTTCCTTCTGAGTTCGGGATCGTAATTTATTTTAAGCTAGACAATTAATCGTAGTCTCTATTAAATGTCAGTGAAATTTACTGCTCACAAGTACCTACTAGTTCCTACTCAGAGCTTTAGGCAGCATTCAACATTAAGAACATACCAGTGTCATTTTCCCTAATCACTCCCACTTTAATTATAATTATTTTCATATGTGTACTGGCACTGATGAAATTCTGCATTTACTTAGCCGCAGTAGCAAAACTTTTTCAATTTGTAGTCTGACACACATCTACTCTGTTCACCATAAGCATTGGTCCTGCTAATGTCCCCCGACATGACCCAACTACCATCCGCGTGTCTAGTGGTAGTGGCCCCAAAAGTAGCATTACTGGGTACAACCAATATAGACACACTAAACGTCACTGGTTGCTTCCCAAGGCGAGGATCCGAAGCGTTTGTAATATTCGTTGAGGCATCTTTAACATCTTTATTTCCCGACTTAAAAACTTGAGCATTTAGTATTTCCTTCAGCTCGAGCGTTACACATCGGGGAGATGCTTTAAGCATCTCATTAATAAAATTCACAACACTAGAAGCCGCATTCCCAACTAAACTATTATTTGCTAAATTTACAGACTCTGTCTTCTGACATACACACCAATGTTCTGCGATTTCTGCATCCTTGCAAGTTCTTCTCAATGGAATAGGTAGAAATAGGCTGATTCCTCGAGGTAGCTGACGATGAGTGTGTGACGATTTCATGAGTTTTATGCTCCTTTCACGTACATTCTCGTGTCTGATATTGTCAAGAAATAGGAGATCCTTCAATGTTTCGTATAAATCAAAATGTGTGGTCAATCTAAATTCGTTCTTAATCAAGTTTCTCACAGCAGAGCTATATCGCTTACGAAACCACTTTGGGAAGACAAAGTACAGAAATGGCATTCTTTCCTCCAGCTTTCCTTGTAAAGTGGTAAGAATATCACCCCAACGGATTCCGTGGTCACTCATGAGAACCAAGACAGTGTTGTCGAAATAACCCTCTTCCTTAAACCATTGCAGAGTTTTCAACAGAAATTGGTCGCCAAGTTTTGTATAGTTCAGATAGTCATGAAATAGGGCAGTGGCCCAAACAAATTGGAAGTATGGTCTTTCTTTATTCATTGCTACGGCCATTTGCCTTAGAAAGTCCAAGAGTACCTCGAAGCTATGTCTCGGACCGAAGCATGCATTTGCATTCCCTGCCCATCCGTGACCCGTCTTTGTTTCCTGTAGTCGCGTCAGTGTATTGAAATAATAATCTGTGGGCTGGACTTTAAATCCTCGTTTCAGATAGTTAAATACACCGATCCGATTTGCGTCTTCTCCATATGCTGTGGTGTAGCCTTGATTAGAAAAATCCTTCCAAATGAACGAGCAGTTATCCAAATAGTCGCTTCCATTGTACCAGCAGTGATCCCTTACATTCAGCTCCTCTACACTCATACCGGTTGTAGCTGGAACTAATAAATGAATTTATGAATTAAGTAATTTGAAACTGTAGTAGTTGCAATTGTGTGAATTCATTGATCCATAGCTAAAGTAAGTACTTTGGATGTACCAATATTTGGGAAGGTGTTATCTGCTACTTTGGTGTATCCAGAAACGCCCAGTGCGGACAAATTTTTAATCAAGTAGTCATAAGTCAGTGGCATATATCGGATGAAATTCATTCGAGAAACGGTATCTAATCCTAAAATGACTACATTGACCTTCTTAGTTTTCTTGCGAACATTACTGGTGCTGGTGAGTAGATTTGATTTTATCTTCAATAGCAGTCGCGATGAAATCTACAGCAGATATCAGTGGCGCAATCAAGGTTTTCTGTTTTCGGCTTCCCAAGTAATTTTCTATTTCGCTGTTACGAATACCATCTTCCGTTACAGATCCATTGGGATCGTCAAACAAATTAATTTTTCTGTGCTGTGAAGTAATTTCTTTACTACTTTGATTTTCCACTTTCTTTTTCAAGTGTAGGAAACCAAACATATCAACTACTTTCCGCATTCCACGAAAATGGTCGGGGAGTGCATGAAATTGTAATAAAATCCACGTTTTCTGGAATCATTGTATATTTCGTCAGAATCGGGGTACACTTTTTAGAGAATCTGCAAGACGTATTTACAAAGAAGATATATGAACGTAATACTAATTATGAGTAGAACATGGAGTTGTTAACAGTAGTGTGGTTTTGAGTTTTGTTAATTTTTTTAACTAACAATAACGGTTGTTAAGTAGTATGGTTAATCACAAATCGCAAAACAATACTAAATGTCTCGATTGCATTATCGTATGATGTATCAATTTTGTTCGTAACAATTTAGTTGTATTGAACTACATGAGTGGAAGTATTTTTATCTTTTAATAAATTAGTTGTTAGTGAAATCCAAAATTATCAACAAAAAAGGCGTGTGGAATTATGAACATTCTTGTATTAGGTATTTTCGTTAAATAGTTCATTGTTTTAATAGAAATTCACTTACACGATGCCTTCGTTAGATCCATTCTTCCTACTGAAGGCTACATAGCAGCAATGGTGGTAGCCAAAATTTTCTGGTTTATTTACTTGAATTAGGGTTGACCTCAGGTCAGTTTTGAAAAGCAGCGGGTATTTCAAATGTGTATGGCATTTAAGGGGAAGCGGTTCCGTAATATATTTACGAATACTGTGGTCAAATGGATCTAGTTGAGGGAGTTGACAAGCCATTTCCTCTTGGTAAGTGCGTGGGATGATTACCATTACAAGCCAAAGGCACGCAATTGGCCAAACAATGCTGCAAATCGAAGCGTAAACGTTAAATCAATGGTACTGGTCCACGGTGCTCTACAATCTACAACTGTCAAGGTGTTATCTATTTCGAAACCTTTCTCTACCCCATAGTCTGCGGTGTTCTCTACCTCAAAAATCTTCTCTATTTTACTGTGTTAAACTACTGAGG
>JAAXYX010003886.1:0-13370 GCA_036851915.1 Ptenothrix huangshanensis | reverse complement strand
TTAAATTTATTATATCTTCATTGTGTTGCCAGCTTTTTTTATTTTGCCAGATGCTCCTCTTGAACTTACCTACTCTAGTGGGTTTGGGTGTGCTTTCATGTTGTTTTTCACGAGCGGAACATAATATGTAGATTGAGAACATTTACTTACTCCGGAAAAGAGAAAATTAATCAGCCAGAATACTGAATGCCTACAGAAAAAATTGGATTTTGATCCGCTATAAAAAAGGAGGAATGCAATCTCGAATTTATGTACATTCATGTCCCATCATACAATTTGGTAGAATTTTACAGCAGGTTCTATTTTATTATTTTATTGAAACGAAACATTTTGAATTTTGATTTTATGAAATTCTATTACCTATAAATAGAGTAGTAGGTGGTGGTATGGAATCGAGAGAGCGACCTGAACAGATGCAGGGGAGCGAGATAATATTTTTCCAGTCGTCGTTCAAATTTCAAATCAAGGATTTTCTCCAACTTACTTACGTTACTATTTGGGTATACCAATGTATGCATTTGTGCTCGTATCATGTTCCTCTGCCCTATCCTCTCCCTATCCAAGCATAGACATCTTCACGGTCGCAGGTACCTTTCAACAGTTTTCCTTGACGGAAGGTGAAAGAGTTTAAGTGTTGATGGAATTTAAATGAAATGAGGTGTTGATAAATTCAATTTCACCACCGAGAGTCTCATAAGTAAGAGCATTTGATTTGGCATATGGCATGTGTATGTGTAACTGTGGCTGAGTGACGAAGAGATTCGATATTGAATTAAATTTTCTACTTGAAGAACTCGAGTAATATGTAAACTAGTAAACTACCTGGGTAAGTTAGCATTAGTAGCGTAGGTAGGTATCTATGTACCTTCATTCCCCTTCCGTAAGTAGCGATCGACCAAGAAGTAAGAAATCGTGTTGTGATGTGATGGCCAATCCATCTTATGTGGTGAAGTGCCATATACCTTGAAAAAGTTTGAACAAATTCCATCCTCCTTCCCGGCTTGGCACGTAGTCCGCCCTCAACGGCATTTCGCATTTCGACTCTAACAGGAAAATCGGAGTAGGAAGGAAAAGGAATCAGAATTAAGTACAAAAGCAGAATGCAGGCACTTTGTGTGTGCGGAAACGGATAGGAAACCGGCATTCGTCATACCCCTCACACATACTGCCTACTGTCTACTATCTACCCACAACCATACCATATATCATCTCGATAGCATAGCATATCATAGCATAGCATAGCAAGGAGAGACACAGGAACGAAGAGAGATACAGACAGACAGGAATTATAGACAGAGAAGGAAGTACGGAAGAGAATGTAAACAGTTGTTGTGAGGAGATGGAAAGTTGTAAGTTGTAAACTAGGATTTTTCCAATCTGAGCGAGTAGACTTGGTGCTTGGTTGCGTTCTCTTGTGCGTTCTCTTCTCTTCTGTTGTGTTGTGTTGTGTTGGGTGAGTTGTGTGCTGCGTTAAATAAAATATAGCAGCTTGTATGACAGTACCCCCTCCGTATGTTCTTCTCATATAAAATAAATACTCGCAATGTAGCTACTTACTTGTCGAGCAATTTTTGTTTTGCCCATACTTGTATTTAATACGGTAAGAGAGTAGTCAGGCTGGAGAGTACTGTTAGAGGAAAGGAAATTCGGGTGGGTTTGAAGAGTGGAAACATTATTTTATGAAGAAATGCTGTGAGCGGCGGGTGTGTACAATACGAAAACGAAAGTAATATGATGAGAATCATTTATGCTTCTACGTACTTGTACATCGTATCAGCATCAGTATCAGCATCTACTCCTACTCCTACTCCTTCTTCTGGTTTTGGTTTTGGTGGAATAGCACCCTCGGTCGCATTACATCCAGCATCAGCATCCAGTCAACAAAGATATGCATGTACCTGCCTGCCTCCCATCTCCCTATGTAGGTGCAATTGTGTGGATCACTCCCATTCTACCCGAAGATGGAAAGCAAAGAGAGCGGAATAGAAGCTCCTCAAGATAGGAACGGGTACACCCAGCCACATAATAGACATTCGCTACGACGGTGGATGTGGCTGGTGCTGGTAGCTGATGCTGATAGGCGTACATACGATAGTCCATCAGACTCAGAGAATGTGTAAGATTTTGGCATTGCATCGGGTCTATCTACGTTCCTCGACTCCACTCAACTCAACTCAACTCCACTCCACTCCACTCCACATGGAAGCAGGCAGCCTCGTCTGCCTGCTCATTCTGTTCCGACCGAGGTTTTTTGTGTGGGGGAATGTATTGAGAGTATTGGAGAGTGATAAAGACGACGGTTGTACACAGGATGGTGAGGAAGGGAAATTCGGCGAATTTATTTCGCGTGTGAAGTGGGTATAAAAAGTGGAGAGATGTTGTAATGTGTGTAAGAGCATGTTCTAAAAATAAGCCTAAGGGATTTCTTCTAATGGAAAACTGCTAGAGTACCATTATGCTCCTTCTACTATTTCGTCCTCTCTGATTATAAATAAAAGATGTTTTCATACTTTTTTCCTTTTCTTTCGAACCGTCTTCCTTTGGACAAATCATACCACTTCCATTCTCTTACCAAACTCAAATCATTTTCAATCCAAATCACCATATCAACATCAACTCTGCCTCGGCCTCCTCCCTTCAACTTCTAACTACTGACTCTATAGATTTATTCCTTTATTTTTCTTCCGTCTTACTTTACTTTCTTCTCCATTAGCTCACTCCACTCACGTCACAAACTTGGAATTCCAAAGCAAACGAAAACGAAACAGGAACATAAGCATGAACATCCAACTTTTAACTTGCAATGCAAGCCAAGTTAATGATGTCGATATACTTTCTGAAGGTATACTAGGCAAGGTAAAGATTTGAAGGAAAATGTGAAACTCATCATGATAGAACGAGGTACACTGTAAAAGCTGAATGCATCTAAAAAAACTAAAGACGTAAATCCTATTTTACATAATAATTAAACGCATCTCACCGTCTAATCGTAAGACGAAAGGATGCGTTTTAGTAGGAATTTAGTTACGTTCATAACTTTCATAAAAAAGGATAAAGTTGATTGTTTTTAGATTCCTTTTTTCCTGTTTTAAGATGATTTAGTTTTAACAGTGTATGCATTACAGAAATTCATAGCGCGGACAGGGTTATTAAGGATGAGAAGAACCACGTGCATGATATCGAAATATGAATAGCTGAACATGCTAACAAGTTATGTACAAAGACTGAAACAATATGTTCACTTAGAATCTTGTTACAGTTACACTTTACAGTTGTTCCTGCTTTGTCGGCATTTAGATTTCACAGCAGATTTCTTTGGCATTAGTCTTTCGATATGATGTAGATACACATAAACTACCGGTTGCAAAGTACTTTTTAAAAGTTTCCAACTTGAAAATCGGTTTCGGTTACGGATATCCTTCCCAATCCTTCGTGCACCAAGTTTTTTGATAGCAATTTACAATGTCTACATTCACGTTCACGATTAGAATAAATTGCAACGGTACTGCCATGAATATGAATCGCGGTTATACTTTCACGAGCCTAATTATCCTTGCTAGAGTCATATTAATTTCAATACGAATTAAATTAAAGAAGGAAACAGGTACCAACAGGACTGAAATCTCTCCTAAAGAGCCACCAGCCACTGCTTATACTACGCACGTGAACGGAATAGAATATAATTATAAACGATAGAATAGGAATACATAATAGGAAGCTAGCTAGGCTCCTGGAATCAAGGACCCCCGCTATTTTAGTGGCGTAATTAAAATATGTATGAGCTTGGGTTTTACCTGAGGCAGATTCAAATTCAAGCATGTGTACAGACTCAAGCATCCCGTTCCCGAACGACAACAGTAAGAAATTTACTTTGTAAATATCCCTATTTGGATAAAGGATAAAATGGCTTGGAGGAGGACGAGGACGACCTGTTTGGTTTCTCAATAGTAATCGCACGACACAGAGCAATACTCATGTCAGTACTAAACATGTAAACGAAAAACTAAGCTCTCCTTTTAAAGTGTTTTCTATTTGTTTTTCTGATTTGTTCACAAAAGTCTGAATCGGAAGGGCAGATCATGAAAAAGGAGAAATACAGTTTAAATAATGCACTGGAGTAAATTCCACCGTAGCAGAAGCTCAAGCAAGCACTACAGCAGACAAGTATGTACCGATCCGATCCGATACGAGATCCAGATCCAGATCCCAAAAACTCATAAAAGCCAGGTTTAGTTCAAGTTCAGTGGACTATCAACCTTTACTAGTACGTATACCCTCATATATGTACATACAAAAAATACGTATCAATAACATCGAATTGCAAATAGGATTTGAATGCGGAACTCAGATTCTTAATCTAATACGAACGATTGGAGACAAAAATTACATATGAATGAGTGAGTGAATTTAAAAGGGTAGTTGCAAACCTAGGTAGGTACTCTAAACACTTCTTTCCTGCACACACTTTACTCGTACTTGAAAACAATTTTAAGGTCTNTATCAATAACATCGAATTGCAAATAGGATTTGAATGCGGAACTCAGATTCTTAATCTAATACGAACGATTGGAGACAAAAATTACATATGAATGAGTGAGTGAATTTAAAAGGGTAGTTGCGAACATAGGTAGGTACTCTAAACACTTCTTTCCTGCACACACTTTACTCGTACTTGAAAACAATTTTAAGGTCTGATCGGAGTTATTCCCAGTTTTCCATATCCTCTTTAGCAGAAGAAACAAACCTAGGCAGGTATTGAAAACGACGATGACGATGACGATAAAGAATAATTTACACTCCTCCAAAACTTCCATTCAACACAAAAATGGAACCAAGGTTAAAAATATAAAGGAAAACAGCAGGACTGAATGGTCATTGGTTTGATTTTGTAAACAAGGAGAAGGTCGAGTACCAAGTACAAGTAGACGGTTAGCATTAGTAGTCAGGAAAATACGAGAATGAAGACAGACTGGACTTGGAGATACGTTCCGAACGCGTCGTGCATTTCCCCATGTTCTTGGGTTTTTTGGTCTTGGTTTCTTCGGGATAATAATACGATGAAAAATGATGATGACTTTATAATGTTTATCCTTATTTATGCTGGTCTACTCCATTGTACTCAGTGACTGTAGAAAAAGTTCCGTAGTTCATCCATCATGTTTGATACCTATACACTCACAGTTCGGACACTTTCCCCCTCTCAACCCGGAACCTTATTGCCATTGTATTCTGTAATTCTAGCCAAGTCTTCTTCTTCCAGCTATTATACACTCAGCTAGTGCACTTCTGGTTGCTGCTCCTAGGCTTCTTAGTATTGTGATTGCGATGGTACTAAAAAGAAAAGAATAGAATAGAATAGAACAGACTAGACTAGACTTGATATCTACATTACATCAGGTACCTATATGTGTATATAATTCAATATTAGGTACATTAAATAATTCCTCGAGTAGGCAAGTATTCATATGCAACACAGTCGAGTCCGGATAGACAGAAAAGAAAAGGAAGTATCAAGCATCATTACAAAACAGGAATGGACTTGCAAGATTACTATTTACATTTTACATAACTTTTCTGAACCAGAACAAGTTCACTACACTACATCCAACATCTGAAAACAGCACGTTTTTTTGCAGGAACGTGCCCGGATTACACAATTCATTCTATTCTCGTCCTCTTTGCACATTATACGATACTGTAGCTAGTCAAAATAAAAATACTATTTTGTGGCAAATAAAACTAATTTTAAAAGTATATTTTCAAAACATTTGGCAACTGCGATGAAAGTACCCTGGTCTTGCCTACATTTAAATGAAATTATGTACTTACATACATACACCGAACAAATAATGAAAGTACAGTTTACCTTTACCACCACCAGTGATAAAGTCATACATTATAATTAATTATACGTCTCATACCAGTTGTATGTAGGTACTCTAAGAATAAACTAGCAAAGGCAAAGGAGGACAATCCATAAAAAAAGAAGTTTGAAATTCAACAACAGAATTAGACATTTTTCATTTGTTAAAGCCAGACGGTCCCAGTATTTCATTTGATTATAAAACTTTAATTTGAGACACACTGTTTAAAATTGTCAATTTAATTTACATGGCTCAATTTATGCACAGCGAGAAAAGTGGAAAAGGAAGTGGAAGTGGAAGAAAGTCAAGTAAAACATTGTCGCAAAGTTGCAGAATGTTTCAGCACTTGAATTCGCAAAGCCATGGTATGGTGGTGAAGTTTAAGCTATTCTATTCCATTTTCGCTTGCCTGAAAGATTGGTGAAATTTTAATGATAATAAACTGTTAGTTACTACCCAAGTTTACGTCAGAATATTTAGTCGAATCCACCACGGTCCAATGGGGGACGCTCGCAAAAAAAGAATCGATTTTCATACATGCCTAGCTGGTACCTACATACATAATATCCACTTGAGGTGAACGTATGTATGTAGGTACACCTACCTACGTTTCAACACAACTTTAATTCCATACACATTCCAAATGCGTAAATTATTTCACCAACTTTTTCAATTAAATCCAAACGCTTGAGTACGATTGAACACAAGACAAGGGATCTACACGTACACACACCACTATTCTCTCACGTCGATTCTAAAATACTCCAGCAGACCTAAGACTACACGCTTAGCACTTACTACTAGAATTGGAGAGATTATTGTGCGCTAAAATTCTAAAATTCTGATGCTATTTACACGAAAAACTCGTAATCGCAATGGTGATGGCGATCAGGATAAGGGTTACAATTGCACTTCCATATTTAACTGCGTAATATAAACCACTCATGAAATGAATTGCTTATTTATGCATGGGGGACGCACTTATCGTTAGTACGACTAACTAGTAAAGTGAATGAGTGTAGACAGTAGAATGTACTAATGTGCTGAAACGACGGACGACATTTAAACGTTTTAACTACCTACTTGTACCTACGTATGTTCAGTTCAGGTACCGGGGCAAGTAATGTATAATTGCACACTACTACCAGATATTACGCTCTTGGGTAGTTGCAAGATTTCATTGACTTTAGCACTAATTATGTTAAAGCTACTTCGACATCGACATCGACATCAACATCCACAGATTCCGGTCGCTGGATTCGTAGACCAAGACAAGAGCAAATTATCTATTTTAATTAGGACAATCAATTAATGTGCTGGTTGCTGGTTCTTGGCTGGAAGCCACGAGTATTAATTAACTAAAATATCCAATATAATACCCCTTAAGTGCATGTTCGTAAGTTCATATATGTTTCCATGCGATGGTCATGGCCCGGTGAGTGAATTAGAATTTTTGCATCGCCGTTTTCTACATGTAGAGAGCGATGTACAAAGTACAACGCAGTGGTTGATGGGTTTCATAGTAAAATATTTACAGGGCTTTAATTGTCAAATGAACAAACCAAACCAAAAGTTTGACATTGAACCTGTCATCGCCGATTACGCCGCCCTACTAGAACGATTTATCCATGTGCGGTGTTCAGTGTAGGTACACTTGCAACCTACTATGACTATTGATCAGAAAAACAGGCAACTGGCGTTCGAATACTGTGAATTATTAATTGTAAATCCAATTCATAATTTAATGGGAATAAATACACCAATCGATTACCGGAATGAAGTAAGCTCGTAAAGTGCGAGGGACAAGTTGGTTATTGAAGTTTGTATGAAATTTCGCAAATGCGAAGTTTGAAGTTTGAAGTTGGTAGATTGCGTGGTGTTTGTACCTATGTGTATGTATGTGGGACATGAGTATGGAGTTTGGCTTCAACTTACTTGTTAGATATTTCACCCTTTCCAGTTCCATGTACCGATACCTATATAATTATAAGTTCGCAATTTTGAACGTTCAAGTTAAATTATAGGGTGATTGGTTGGCCCTGGAATCAGGATATCATTCAGTCGGTTATCCTATCGTGGCCAACCCAATTTCACCCTAGACTAGACCATAGACCCTAGAGTTCTGCAAAGTTGGAATAACTACCAATATTAGCGGACATTCAACTTATAGTTCCGTACTTTAGATGCTGATGCACATATATGCCATTATATTAATACTGTTATAACTTCGGAATCATGGAATGATGATAATAATAATAACTAATGCTTTATTATCTTTTAATTTAATTTACAGTCATGCAAATCAGACGTCTTCTTGGATCCCGCCATCGGGAAATTGGGATTTGTCCGGCTCCGCTACCGGAATTCCTTACGGTTGGGAGATAGCCACGGACAAAGACGGCAAAGAATATTTCATAAAGTAAGTTACAATCTAGCGAATCCTTTTTTCTTTTCATTCCTAGAGGGACCGAGCTTCAGCTTCATAACTTGACAGCATTTGACATGTTCATTTGAACCTAAAAGCCAATGTTGGTATCTGCATTCATAGGTCAAAGAAGGATAAAAACTTTTTTTGGAAGACAACTGGATAGGTATATGTAGTTGTCGATAAGCCAGGATGTCTTACTTCCAGATCATCTTATTGTAGAGATAACGTTCTTTCTTTCAGTACCTACTCGGATCACCAGTTTCAGATGGGATTGCGTCCCCGTCCCCACCCCTTGGTTTTACACAGAGAGAATTACTAATTACATTATATCTCTATTATCCGTAGTAGTTTGAGTTATATGTGTGTGTCGTTGATTCGCATAGGATTTAGCTTAAGTAGGTAGGCACAGAATTTCGTGCTGGTAGAGGACACATGTAAGTTCCAAGTTGCAGTATATTTGATAATATCGCATTTGATTCTGACAGATTGTATATCATCGTAGACCGTACATCTAACTGCAGTTAGGAAGACAATTTCTTGTCACATTAATTCAATTTATAAGTAATTTTAGTAATAACAGTACATCTTTTTATACACCGCAGTGTCAACTGTGAAATTGAAAACTAAGTTAGACGGTGTTAAAGTGCTCGGATCCGATCCGCGAGCACTGTACTTGTATATACTTGCTGAACTGGAGAGATCCTCTACAAAGATTCCCTTCAAGCAATACATACTTTTAGTTTCACAAGAATGAAAAAGTTGTACTTGAAAAATATAAAGGGAACAAAATAGATCGGTGATAGTCGTAGTCTTCATACAGAAATAAATTCTTCTTACTTCTTCCGTAGAGCTGGTTCCTTGTACGGTCAGAAAGTCGGGAAATTTATTGGAGTCTTGGGTACAAAACTTGGATTTGCTGGACTTCTTACTTTTTCCTTTCCTTTTGTATAAAAAATGAATTCTCGATTTGGAGACTTGTAAAGGTTCCATTGCCTGCCAGCTCTTTCAGGTTGAAGTAAACATGATAGCTAGTCGTCTGGTTTCCCACATGACAACAAATTATGATTATTTACCAAGAAACATGACGGTGATTTGGAACAAGTAAGAAATTGCTTTCCTTTTTCCGTGACAAAAGTAAATACAGGAGGTTAGGTGTGATTGTTCCTGTTCCCTTTCCGTCCACCATACAGGCTTTTAGCTTATAGCTTTTTTTGTCACTGTCACGGGTACCAGCAGTTGGTTTCGGATATACACATGACATGAATGAAGTGTATATATCCTATAGATATTTATATTTCTATATACCATGTGTGGATATATAGTATAGTTCGATCGTATGTATTGATAACATTCATTATTATAAATGTCGTTCGCTTGCTAGGATCTTAGTGAAGGCTGAAGGATATCATCATCATCTTTCCCCTCCAGTCTAGATTTATTTCATTATTTACTCCACTACGGTTTTCACCAGAGTCTACCGTCGTGAACATGAGCTAACTAATTTGAAAAATACAAATAAAGAGAATTGAAATCGCTTGAAAGTGACTTGGAAGTTGGATCTAGAAAGGTTTTTTTTCCTTTCCCTTCCTTCGGAAATGATGAAATTTAGAATTCTTTCTTTGGTACACTGAAAGTGGTGATGGTGATTTTGTACCACCTAATACCTTCTGACATTTACTTTCATTGCAACTGTCACATCCATAAATTGCCAAGTTGTGACAACCAGCTTCGTATATCTACAAGTGTATACCTTTGATGTTTCTTTGCCTCCAAATTAAATTGCATAAACCGGCGAGTTGATTAAAATGTCATTGCAAATCTTCTATATGACTCTGCAACTGTGCTTTGAACGTCATTTTAAACTAATTTCCTTTTACTTTCTAGCCATTTAACGAAAATAACAACGTACGATGATCCCCGAAAAGAAACGCACGATGATTCCCCTAAACCTCGCGAAGTCACTCTAAATCGACACCAAGAGTATGGATTTGGATTTGTGGCTGGCTCGGAAAAACCAGTCATCGTCAGGTAAAGTCACTTCTTGTCATTTCTATTTTAATTCATCCGTCGTAACTTTGTGTAGAGTTAGATTCGTTGTGCATGTGAATTAAGTTTCTAGGGTTCAGGGATTATTTTAATGGGTTGTTTGACGTCCTACGACTTGTGGCTGAAGATACTTTGAAATTTTAAGAAGGGCTTTTCTTGATTGAACACATGGCTTGAGCCTTTTTCGTCAGTAATATTTATTTGCTCTGTGTGTAGGAAAGAGTGGAGTTTGCACGATCATTTTATCCCTCCATGGAAATTCGATTAAAAAATTTGAATTGACCATTTTGAGTTTTAACCTAAGTCTACATAATCATTCGAAATGTGAGCACGTACGCGATAAAGTAGATTCGGAGTACCGCAGTGCATATACGAAAAGGATTTTATATATTTAGTATCCATACATGAAATTCATGGCCTACAAGTTACTTCCATTTTCCAAAGCGCACTCATGATAAAACTTTGAAATGCATGCGGAACTTCGTATAAACTACGAGCAGCTACGAACATATGTACATATCTTCTAGCCATGCAGCTGACCGTCCTTGGTTTGAAGAGGACAATATATATATACTAACGTAGTCTATTCTTAATTCAAACAAATCTTCAACTCGGAACTTTAGCAACAGAAATTGACAATGTAAGTAAATATTGGAATGTCCGTTTATGTGGTTCACGGTTCAATTTGTGCCAGGAAATTGGGTCCAATACCACTAAACTACAGACTGAGTAGTGTAAAGTATGAGCTATCTAAACACAAGAGCAATGTGGATTTTTGTCGATCGTCGAGATTTTCAGTCCTTACATTTTGGCTCACGTTTACATTTAACATTTGCTGTAAATTCACATACACACGTACCTTGACCCTTTTTTATTCTGATTGTAAGTTTGGCAGCACCATAATAATTTCCCTTTTTCTGTCGACCAAAGTTTAAATAAGACTTTTTCCTAGGCTTTAGTTAGTTTCAGGAACTTCTTGGCTGGCTGTTTTTCTTCTTTCCCAAACATTCCTTACTGGCACTAGTTCCATTGTACCGTTACTAATCAATGTATTGGTAGTCAGGTACCGTCGTTTACTTGTGAACCCTTCTCGACTTTTGCCATACTGATACGTGAGCAGATCCAATAATACTAACATGTAAGCCTACAACTATCCAATACGAATAAGGCTGAATAGTAGAAAGGACTGAGAAAAAAAAGCTTGCGATAAATGCAAAGGGGCAGTAGGTTAGCTAATCTCGTATTATATTGTCCATGGATGGGTTCGGTATGAGCCAACTTTGGTTGCCAATCGTATGTAGCTAGGTACACAGTATAGGTAAGTTGTTGTAAATGATTTTGGAAAGAGAAAAAGTTTGAGTTTGGGGCAATCGATGTGAGGAAGTCAGGAATGCTACAATATTCAATTGATTCTAAAAAGAAAAGAGATCAAATGAGTATGAGAACGAAATGGAAGATAAAAACCGAGTTGTGCGTGCTAGGCTAACCAAAGAGGAATGCATACAACTGTCTAGGTAAAACTATCTATAATTATTTTGACGATCGATGCCTCAACTTCTATGTAGTCTTTGGCAATTTTATTGCACAAAAGACAGTCTCGATGAAGTATTGGTATGCTTTTACTAGGTAATAAATAATGGTATCAATATACAGTGGTAATAATAACTGATAGTAATAATGGTTGTGATAATATAGTAGTAGGTATATATATATCTATGTATATATTGTTGTGTAAAAATAGAAGTTCATTTGTTCCGTTTTCCTCGACGATTTTCTCTGGCTTATTGTCGAGTGCTGACTACTTCCCGGACAAAACGTATATATGTACATAATTCGCTCCATCAGCAAATTAATGAACACTATAGATTTCATGTGATATGAAAAGGCAAAGTAGAAAACACAGCTTAGGAGTAGAAAGAACACACGCGTAAACTTAATTTAGTGTTGCATTCCATTTTGTGAGATCTATTTGACTACGTAGTTTTACGAAGGTTAGTTTTCAGATGGGTAGAATATGGTAGCAATATGGCCGTACTAACAGTAACACTGGGGAGTGGTAGTGGTAGTTTGGACTGGGTCTTGGCCATAGTTGATCGTAGTAGTAGTCGTAAATGTATTACATTGTCGCTATTCTAAACAGACGCTTCTTCACCATAGTCCAAATGGTTTTATTCAACTTTCATTCTGTGGTCGAGAGGATTTGAGTGGTGGTCAGGATGCTGGACTATGGAAGCTGAAAGTAGAGAAAGAGAAACTGAAAGAGGTTCTTGTAATCCAAAGCCAAGGAGAGAAGCAGAGAAAACTATTTGACTCAACTCAACTAAACTCACTTGGTCTCTTTTTAGTAGTTCGATAACATTAGTTTCAGCGAGCCATTTGTCTGCGACTGAATGAAAACTCTCGTCTCTTCCCTACACCTCTACATGTTATTATGGTTCAGTCGTTCCTTGCATATGTATATACATGTTATTACTGTGTCTTCCTTACTTCTAATCACTACCCTCTGACTGTATGTACCTACTTAGACACTTGCGATTAGTACCTACTACTTATAGCCCTACTGTCTATCTGTACATCTATAAATGCATTTTCCCTTTTCCACTGCACTGCCACTACACAGCTTTCAACTGTAAATTTCGTCTAAGCCTCCGCTCTCATATTATCCTCTATTAGTATTGCTTCATTCTCATCTGAATCTGGATGGAATGACTTGGTGTTCGGGAAGCTTTAGTCTGAGAACTATTAGCCATGGCCATGCTAGTGCAGTAGGATGTAGGAGTAGGACACACAGGCAAGCTGCAGACAGTAGACGTGCAGACAAGTTGAAAGCTGATAGGAAGAAGTTAGGTAAACATTGGCAAGAATATATATAAGATGTTTGTAAAAACGCTGTAGTATAGTTAATAGTGTTTATGCATCTCGGTACTATACTCGTTGAGTTTGCACACGCAGCTTATGCACGGGAAGTGGTGAGTGATACACACACGGAGTTGGAAAGGTTTAGCGTGAGATTTCTTTTATCATAGACGGAC
>JAAXYX010003885.1:0-13370 GCA_036851915.1 Ptenothrix huangshanensis | reverse complement strand
TACTCACCAATCTACTCTTGCAGACGGGTCAAAATCGCCATTCCTTAAACATCCGTCCAAAAGATTTGAGTCGAACTATTAATAAGAAATTGGGGTACGGATTTACGGATTACGGATCTATTTACAACTTCTACATTATTCTACAAGACATTAGTGCACCAGGAGATTTGAATTTCCCACAATGCACTAGTAAGTTGCAGTAGTTATATCCACAAGGGACCCGCACCAGTCCAAAATGCATCACAAAAATGCAACAGTCAAGTGAACTAGCAGTGACCACAGGACAAAATGCAGCAGGCAATCGTAGCAGGAATGCATCAGGGACATGCATCAGTGGAGCAAAAATGTTCGCATTAAGGGACCGTTTGCACTGAAAGGTTCAATGAAAATTTTGGTGGCATGGATAGGATATCTATTACACCTGTCGGATGGCGGATGACAAGAAAATCTTACTACACTACAACTACAACGTTACGATAGTAAATTTTTGAACTATTTTTTACCGTAGCGTACAATACAAATCATGCTGTATTCATACACAAAGCGGAAGTACATTTTTGAACTATGTTTTACCGTAGCGTACGTACAATACAAATCATGCTGTATTCATACACAAAGCAGCACAAAGCGGAATAGGATGAACCTCAAGGACTACATACTACACAGTGTTGGGGAATTTAAATGTTTTTTGCGATTTCACTTGTGCTACTACAATGCTTTTGCGATATAGCGTACTTTTTGGGCTGGGTGGTTTTGGTGCGTAATGTGGAAGGTGTAGAAAGGTGACTATTATGAAGCATCACTAAACAGTTAGATTGTGAAATGAACGCAATACACTTAATCAACTATAATAGTTTCTGTCTCTCTTCAGTAAATGTTTTGAACATACAGAGCGATTTCAAATTCTGTTTAAGATTCTTACAGTGTACTCCCACAGTGAAGTAAAAGTAAAGACCTGAAATAAGAGTACGGTGTACGAAATGAAATCCCGGTGTGTTTTAATGCAGATGTACTACAAACAGTGGCGTAAATCCCGGGGATGCAGGCGTACCTTTGCACCCGGGCCTCGGGCCCAAGGGGCCTCCAAATAAATAGAACTTACACTAGATACAATTGCATGTTTTGTTTCACAGAAATGGAGATGGCAAAATTATAGGCTTACTCTATAGCAAGCATTCCCAGCTGTATTGAAATCATTAATGTAAATGATTCATTCACAATTTGCTCAATGTTTAAAGCATCTATTCCGAGGAAATTTTGAAAATGTGAGACAAAATAAACACATCCTCTTTAATTTGAACATTCGTTATTATAAGGAGCAGAAGGTTAGGAATATAACGACGGATTTTCCGACTTTGAGGTGTAACTATTTAAGAGGAAAAGGTGTGAAAATTCTAGACATTTCGAGTATTTGTTTTGTAGGAATATTGGTAATTCCGGGGTATTTTAGTCGTTTGTATTATGATTTTAATAGTTGTAACAATTTGTAGAAAAAATAGCCGTTTTAGCATTTGAAGCAGTAATTGTTTTGAGACAATGTATTTGGAAAAAACAAAAAAAGGCTTGGCGATTTGAAATTTATTTTGAGAAGTTTTGGAGAATCTTAGGAAAAAAATAAAAACAATTCGCGGAATTATTTACTCAAAGGTTCTAAAAGCATTTTGGGGAATGCAAAATTGGTGGCATTTCGTGTTTTAGTTTCAAGGAAAAATTAAAAATGGTAATGAAAAACTGAAAATAAAAGAATTTCGGATACAATTTTGACAATTTTAGGGGAAAAAATATGCATTTCCTACGATTTCACAATGGGGCAGATATACTTTTAGGCGACCGAAAATGTAATAATAGGTTTTAAAATTACGAATTATCGCTCTGCAACTCTGCAACATAATTAATGACCAGAATGAACAGAAAAAGTGCTAAATATAAGAGTCAAGAATATCCTTTCTTGTGATGTTCATACAATGAAAATACATGCAAAATCAACCAAAATGGAGCTCGTTTTTGGCGTTCTTTAGATATTTTCGATTCTTGATATTTTTACACTAAATTGAACTTTAAAAGTTCTACAAAAAAGATTCTGCCATATAGTGTGCTCAAAAAGACTAACATAAAATTATGTCCACCAAAGAAATTCCATTTAATGAGCATTGCAATTTTGTCTTCTTTTGAGCCCCATAGCTGCAGCAACTAAGGTTCTATAACAAAACCGTATTGGTTTTTGAGGTCTCCACGGGATTTGTTTTCGTAACTCAAAACCGTATTTAGGATTTTCAAATTCAAATTTTGACTTTTGGTGGTTCTTAATATGCCCCATTGGGGTTCTGAGTTACGTCCAGTTTAATAAAAGCAATTGATAAATACCTGATTTGCAATACATTATCCTAAAGACTTGATTATTACTTTAAAATGGATGAGTAAAAATCACACGTAGAAATCACGCCAGAATAGAAGAACTACCCTACTCAACCTATTTCACTTGTCATTTTGACAAGTGAAATAGGTTGAGATTCCAAAGTGTCCCTATATGCCACACACCGTTTATATCTTATAATATGACCAAAATTATCCCACGCTTTTGCCCTAATGGGGTATACAAAAAAACCAAACCGAATGAGCAAAAGGGCATATTTTGGTCGCCTTGTACGATACAAACAGCTGCGGGTCACACATAGGGACCCGGTTACACTTAGACGCTCTCACCCTACTGATTGCGAAAATAAATATTGAACGCGATAAAGCAACAAAAATTTCATATTTGTTTTGGACTTTTTGTATTAGTCAGGTATTCAAACACTTAAAAACTTGGCAGCCGATTAGCTGGGACGTCATTATGCATTTAATACAGGATCGCCTTAGTCTTAAGTATTATCGTGTCTCCATGCCATCACTTTTTAGGTTATTCTAATGCCCCCAAAATGAGTCTTGATATGACTGCCTGTACTAATTCAGCGATTGTAATTAAAAATTTAAGGATTTTTCCGTATTTCCAGTCAAATTGAACAAAATGACATTAGCTTTTGGTAGATTTCGAGATAAGTAAAATGAATAATCCAAGGTGAGGGTGTTGGGTGGAAATGGACCCATTTCAGAATCCTGACAAACTTGAAACTTATTGTTAGTACCAGTAACTGACAGCACACTGTATAGTTTTATTCATTTTTTTTCTTGTCATTAACAAGGAGGTCATATTATTTTATTACGCTGGTTGCATACATTTTCATTAACTGTTTGTCTCAGCTCAGATTGTGTTTTCCTATCCTTTCCTATATTTATGCTATAGATTGGCGATCTATAGGTGTCAGTATCAGTTGTGTTAATTATTATTAATCGTTTCATTCGCGATACATACTAAATATATACTGATTTTGATCCTGGTAGGAATTCTGTAAAAGATCCATATAAACATTAATAATAATATCAAATACACCCAGTGTGACAGTAATTTTTATCATAACTCTATATCGTAGGCAATTTATGAGAAATTAAGCGGTTTGGGTGCTAAAAAAATATCGTCGTATTGAGTAAGATTACAAAATTAGGAGTCAGCATGTAAAATTAAAATACCATCGTGGTATAGCACAGGTAACAACAAGTAACAACAACGAACAACTGTCATCACGTGTGATGTGTAATACATAGTCGTTGTAACAAAACATAATTTAAAAAAATGGCATGCTATAACCAACGTTTTAATCCAATACAGTTCAAATTAATTGGTTCCGTGTCTCTCTTCATTTACTCAACTAGTTTGCTTAAATTAACAGTACATTTCCAGACCCGCTCATCGAAATGTCAATGGCATTCATTTAATTATTTTTATTTTGTCCTAAAAATTTAATGCTAGGCCAGGTTACCACGCTCTCGTAGGTAATTCAAATAAACATAAACTGTGGCCATAATTTTAAAACCGATCAAACCCTTGCTGTTGCCAGGATATAGTCCTGCTATCGCAGAATTGTAGAAGGATGCTCAAATTCTTTCGGATATAGCCAAGCCAAAGCAATTACGGCGTTACAAAATATATTGCGGACCCCTGATATTTTCGATTGTTCTAATTCAGAAAGTTCAGACTACTGCTGCTCTGGGCTACAAACCTTTAACTTACATTCGTTCCCCAGTACTAAAACTTCCTATTTCAAACTTGATTGTAATTATTTGTAATCCAACTTTGATTTTAAAGGAAGAACAAATCAGAAAATACCAGTTCCGACCATATTCAATAGTCTTTTAAGGTGACAGTGAAATAAGTCAATTCAATCACACTTTATATGCAAACTTGATAAATGCCTCAGCATATTCAAGGCCAAACCTACTGTTCAATTTTTTAGAGTGTGGACAATTTTTTGGAAATTTCTATGGTTGCGCAATATAATGAGGTTGTCATAGAATTTTTTCAAAAAATCGTCCGCACTCTAAAAAAAAATGGATAGTAGGTTTCTGTCTTCACATACGGTTTCCATTAATCGTCACTTATGTTCAACATTAAAGAATAGATGACACTAAATATCAATCCCATATATGTATACTGTATTTCAATTTTATAAATTCTAGTAAAAAACGATTAAGGTGCAATGAATTATAATGTAATTCTTACGTTACCCTGAGTACATATGTAACAAGCTATTATACTTATTTACCACATTTAATTTTTATTTCAAACCTGTAAATGAAAAAATTCGTGAATCACCGATATTGATGAATTCGAACTACGCTGTAGAGAAACAAAGTTATTCTTGGGGTATGGTAGCGTTTTTTTCTCCGGCCGACCATTACTCTCCTGAGGGCATGCAAAGTTAAGAAAAAAAGGCGTTTTTGGTACCGCTCTTGTTTAATTCGGTACAAAAACATTACACCCGAAAAATCATAACTTCGCTTCTATTGATCCGATTTTCTTCCAGTTTTGAGGAAAGTGGTTCACTCATTATTTTAACCTGTTCGTCCCGGACTTATATAAGACAAAATAACATGGTGCCTTATGGCATTTACATGGACGCAAATTTGCGTCATCCGTAACGAACAGGTTTTAAACACGTATAAAAATGATTTGTTGAATTTTGGCAACGTGTTACCCGGGTATTCTTGGGTCATATCCAAAAAACGAATTTCGAATCAAAGCTGAAACAAGGCACTTTTTGTTTATTTGTCTGGTTCTGAATCTGGAATCTTAAAAATCGGTTGCTAAATGACGAAATAACAGCGATACCAAAAATTTTAGTTGAACCAGGCGGAGAAGGAGATGTTGTGCGAAGCACCAAACAAGCACAATAACAAATTCGTTACTCGTGTCGAAACACAAGCAATGGAACATATAATTACATACGAAAGTAAATAGAACAGTCTACCAGATCAGTAACATAATAAATAAGTACACCCTAAATAATTATAAGTGTTTGGTCTACATGGCACAACTTTAATCAATATACAAAAATAGTCAAAACTTCACTGAAAAATGTACCATGTACACTTGACGTCACCTGACCCGGAAACTGTCCACGGTCACAATCCCAATCCTAATTCAATGAACAATTTAAATTGTCAAATTCTCTAGCACTTCACAATTCTTGCTGCACTCTTCTGCATTGCTCTCACTCAGTGTACTACTAAACCTTACAATTTCCTTCTTCTTCAATTCCTGTCTTGCTATAATAATATAGGTAACGTCGAAATAAGCATTCTGAAACGTTTCTTGCTTGCAACTTAATTCAGCATAGTCACCGACAAGATATACCGTAAAACTTCAAATTATTTCCCGCCTCCAATAATTCCCAAGAGAGAGAGGGCAAAGAGAGCGAATAAGAAATAATTCCCCGGTGTATTAATAGAAGCATATTGGTTGACTCTTAATCTGATTGGAGGACCACTGAAGACAAAACATTTTTCATTGAAGAAGGAAACATGAAGAATTTAGAATTTTAGAATTTAAAATAGTAAATTCTGAAAGTCACACTTCGTGATATCTACACCATTCTAATATATAACAATATTGGCGGCATAAACTTTCAAGGTTGATAGTAATTCGCGCCTGTAATAACTCCGGGTCCAAAGAGTTGCTCACCAAATAATTCCCCGGGGAATTATTGGAAGTTTTACGGTAATTGCATATAGTTACGTAGTTCACCGCCAGCTGGTGGCGAATACCTTTCTCTTTGATGACGTATTTCATTGCTTCACCCACAGATGTAGTTCAATGTATCAAACTCAAAGGGACAAGCACCTCAAAACAAATTAATTAATTTAATTACTTAATTGTGCAAAAGTGGCTTAACGGAATTCAAACAAAAACACCAGGGTTTTGACGGCTGCGAACATCCTATCATTTAAAAAAAGAATAAACCCGATAATTTTATCCGTACTCCCGTAATCCTGCTTTAAGACAGGCAAGCAAAAAATTCATTCAATTAACTTATTGTGCAAAATTCGTTAAACCGATTTCAACTAAAATCAATACACTTCGAGCTGTTGCAATATCCTACTTGTTAAAAAAAGAATGAAGCCGATATGTCCATCCGTACTCCAGTAATCCTTAATGAAGACAGACAGACAGATAAACAGACATTGAGCCATTACTATAGATGTTACATGTGCTTCGCACAGCATCTAAAAATGCGTTTTTTCTCAACTTTGTATGGCCTCAGGCGAGTAATGGTCGACCTGAAAAAAAGCTAAGATACCGCAAGAATAATTTTTTCTCTCTACAACATAGGTCAAAATCAAAATCGGTGCTTCGCGAATTTTTTCACGTACAGGTATCAGGCATGAAATAAAAACTGTCATTATTATACTTAAGTCTTTGTTTTAAGTTTACTTCCATTGAAACAAACTATTTTTACATTCGACGTAACGCTTCACTGAAGCCACATTGTCACATCGACAAAATATTTCCAACAAGGTTTTTCCCAACCCACAATCTGACAAGCTTTGCAGGTGAAATGCGCTGGGTCTCTGTACTTCGCAAGATTTTTCTCTTCCCCTGCAAGTATCCAAAATGGAATTTTTAAGCTAACTAAACAAATGTATGTTTATTACCCGAATAACTAGTCGTAATTGTGAAAAGGTAGCTAATGTATGTAAACCAAGCTTACGCCATGAAGTTGAGTAATGCAGAATCGCGGACTGTCGACACATGCATCTTAAAATCTTTAATAGTTTTAATCATAACGGCTGATAACATGTGAACAGCGTGAGGCAAAATTGGTCCTTGAAGGTCAAGCGAATGCCATGTGTTATTTTTGGAGTCAGTGAACTTGCTTTGCTTTGTCTGCAATAGTTTTCAACGAAAATATGTTAACACAAGTTGAAGTTTTAAACTGAAGTGATAACTATTCCCCATAATTAATTACTAATCATTAATCATGTTCACCTGAAGGTTTCTTAGGGATGCTCCCACGAAGGCTACAGGTGATAAAATAGTTGGCGAGATTCCAGCTAAATGTCCACTATTTGACACAACCATGTGCTTTGAATTCATTAGTAAATTAAAGAGGAGCAACGTGTCTTTATTCCCCGTAATAACTACCAAATTCGATTTACTCGTTTCTTGCCTTACTGCAACATCAGACCTGGACAGTTAATTATAAATATTCAATGACGCAAAAGGACATTTAAATCAAATACAAGTGCAAAAAATTCACTGCCACACAATAATAAAGTGATATTATGCACATATATAATTAAGTAACTTTAAATGAATATTAATTTAAATTCAATAAGGTGAGGCTGTTCAATGCCAACAAATATAAAAGAAAAAAGAAAAATCTACTTTAAACAAATTGTATATATTACCTTAGCCTGGGAACCATTTTTTACAATTTTTGTTTGACGATTTTATTCAGTTTTTACAAAAAAGCATACAAAATTATACACTTTGACCTTCCATACCTCGAGCCCTGGATGTCGGGGGCAAAAAAGGTTTGCATATATGAAATCAGCGTAAAAGCTGAATAAAATCGTCAAACAAAAATTTAAAAAAATCGTTCCCAGGTAAAGGTAATAATTTCTAACTAAATGAAAAGAATAAACATTGCATTACGCTTTCTTATGAGAGCAATAACTGACATCCTGAGAAACTCCTAAATCGTTCAACCACTTAAAATGTTCGTCATCACTTTCAGAGGCTTTGGACTCATTATTTCCTGGGGAGTTATTGAAGCTACCATTGGTTTCTGCGCTTGATTTCCCGTCAGTGGTCTCAGGAGAGCATTCCTCCGCATCGTGGTATGGCATGCTGAAATCAATTCCTATAGACAATAACACCCCATTTTAAGCTGCGCATCCTGGTTTGATTAATTAGATATAGAAACAAATATTGCACTTAGCAATATAAATTCTGAATTGGAATACCTTCGTTTTTGATAACCCTTCTAAGACTAGGATTAGAAGGTGTGATGGAAACTTGAATTTCTTCGTTAGCCTGTAAACCTGGAGCAGTGAATAAGCATGTGAACTGGTTCGTAATGAGGTAAAAGTAAGGCGATTGACGTGCTCGAATCAATTGGAAGGCCGATCTGAAAGCTTCCATCCTAAAAATAAAATTCGAAATTGCTCAAAAACTGTTTGAACTAAAAAAAATTGAATTTCTAAATTTCAAAGAATAGAAATTATTCCGATTACTGACCAATCCGCATGCAAGCGTGTTAAGGTTTTCTCATCGTAATGGTACACGGAATTTCCTTGAGAGTCGTGTGCACCGGAAGACTGGCTCATGGAAAGCGAAGGACTTTTTTCTGAACGTGGAAAAACGGAAACTTCGTGTAAATAAGGAAACTGCCAGTACAAACAGCATTGCTGGAACTGAGCTCCAATATACTGTGAGCCATCCAGCTGGTAATTATTTGGGGATGCGCTAAACGTAGATGCTGAGGGCTCGCGATCAATACATCTCACGAAAGCTGAAGTGCCCGACGATTCTTCCAGAAGTTTCAATGTTGCACTACCCCAATTAAAAGGTTCCACAGAAACTATGCGAATCCCTGTCTTCAACGACCAGTCTTGACAAAGGTCTTCCGACCAATATACTTCATTTTCGCCCGCTTCGGTTGACGTGACACTTTTGCACTTCTTAGAGTACGCCGACGATGGGGATTGTGTGCTTGTGACTGGAGTTGGTACTAACTGTCTTCTTTTCTTAGGAATATTCATCGGCGTTTGCAGAATCGACGAGGTAGGCAAGTACGTGCGCATCGGACTTAAACTAGCCAAGTCACCCAATTCCGTCTGATGCACAGGTGACCTGGACAAGGAAACTGAATTGGAGGAGGCAGAAAAGGTCCACGACACTGTGGGGTTGAGGGACGGAGGTGTCTCTCTCATGCAAATCAAATCCATTAGTGTTGAATCTTCGCACGTCACATCATCTTCTGGAGGTGGTTGGATTTCGAATTTTCTGAGCCGACACTTGGGTCTTTTCTTGGGTGACTCACTCCTGATTATACGTCAAAAATAATGATTGCATTCAACACTGTACAATGACTGCAGAAAATTAGCTTCAAAATATAAACTTGTAAACGCTTCAAAATTAAAATCTCTATCAACTATACCGTACACGGTAAAAAATAATAATAGGGTAATATAATAAAATAATAATCTATTAATCGTAACAAGCAACTCGAAAAAATTTGAAACGGTCAATGGAAAATCTGGCATTTTTTTTTACCGTTATTAATATCCCTATTAATAACAAAAAGCACTAGTGATCTCCAGCAACTTCTACAGAACATTTGATTACAAAAAATTTTACAGGATTAGGCGATTACATTTAATAGATAAAATTATTATGCAACTACTGTTGATTAATAGAAAATCCTTTAAAGTCAAAATGGGTTATCCGGCAAACATTGTAGGTTGCAGATAGTACGCCCACTGAAACGGTTACCAAAGCGGCACAAGTGCTACGAACGCCGGCTGGGAACATCGGGTCCCGGGTTCAAATCCCTCCATCGCGAAGGGCTTTTTATTTTATAACTAGGGTAACGTCAGCTAATTGGAAACACTTTTTCAAAAACTTTTGTTCTGACGACTACGTCTGCGCAGAAGTAGATTCTGCTTCAAAAACAGATTTAAGCCAAGGTACCTACAGTTGTGAAATAGACGAAGTTTGCTTACGTTCTATTGCTTCGTTTCGGTGTGGCAAGCTTGTGAGTAAGGAGAAATCGGTCAGGTGCTGATTTAGGGAAGGAGGGTAATTGTGAACAGGTGGAGGTTAATTGTGAACATCCCTAAAATACTTCTTCTCACTATCCAATTCCTCTCAAAACGTAAACAAAACAGAATTACTGACGTGTGTGGTTCAAGCAACAAATGTTAGCCAAACAAGCTTATTTATTTTAAGATTACTAATAAATACGAACAGCATATGCTACTGGAATATGGAAAAATGGATTCTGTAATCAGATCTGTTGTTCAGAACTTTATGTTGATCATTTTTGTTTATGACATCAAAAAGATGTGACCTTCGGTAGTCGAGATAAATAAAATTAAAGATCCGATTTGGCATACCATAATAATGGCCCTATAATACATGGGATTCCAAACATTTGTGATTAATTGTAACCACAAGCTCGTAAATTATGTAGAATGTAACGCTGATCATTTTTGAATCAGAAATCATAAACTTGTGACCAATGGGGTAGAGATAATTCGCCCTTAAGTTGTGGTTTGACCTAATTTGACTGTATCATTCCCAGAATACCCAAAATAGCAGCTTATCGCAAAATTCAAAAGAACTATGCAGAAAAATACATAATATAATTTAAATCCATTATTAATATAACTTTTGTACTATATAATCTGAGTTTCTGTATTATTTTTAATTAAGTTGTTCACAATTACCCGCTTAGAAGTGTTCACATTTACCCGCCTTGATTTTTTGGCTGACTTTTTTGAACCTAATTTGTTACGGGCGAAGTCGGGCTAATATTTTATGTATATTCCGTACAAATAACTACCCCAATGTTTCCTACTTGTGGTAAATTTATTTTATGCAAAAGACACCTAACATACTAATAAGACAATATAACAATAATAATAAGACAACTTTATTCAATGAATAAACTTGAAGAAATTTCAATACCATCAATTAAAGCTACGCCTTAATTTTGTTTTTTAACAAAATCAAGGAAGAATTTAGGGATGGTTCCCCGAGCTCCGTTGTAAAGACCAATAACACTGACATCGTTCAGGCCCAGTTTTTCCTTGAAGTACGGAATACACGGGTCATAAATAAATAAATAATAAAAGTGAACTCGAAAAAAGAGAAAATGAACGTCAATCTGAAGTTAAACTGCCACTCTGTGTTTTGGGGTTATTCGTCTCTCGTTTGAGACCATTATCATACAGACAACAAATGATGAATCACTCATTTAATCCATCGGGGTTTCCACTGTCTCGTCGCTCTCTCTCCCATTAAACATTTGGGTGTTCACAATTGCCCGGAAATCACAATTAGCCGTCCCTGCCCTAATTAGTAAAATAGAGATCTTGTAAAAAATTGTAAAAGGCGTTTCGCTATAATATGGATGTGTAATTTATAGTTATTACTATTAGTAAGGCGACCGAATTGCATTAATTACATTAAATGCATAATGACGTCCCAGCATACCGGTTGCCAAGTTTTTAAGCGTTTGAATACATGACTAAAGCAAAAAGTACCTAAAGAAAATTGGAAATGACATAGCATTAATTGCATTAATCCAAAATGCATAATTCTCGCATAATGGAGAAAGGCATTAAAATGCGTTATTTTTAACATATGGGAAATTAGACTAGGAATATGTTATTTTCTAAAAAAAAAAAAGTTCCACAAATACTAGTGAAATAGCTATTTCCTTTTTTGTTGAGTTTATTTCGTCAAAATCGAGGAAACGGCCAAACTTAGGGTTCACAATTTGCAGGTCGACGTTATAAAATTTTTTTACAGTTTCAATCAATTTCCAATTACTTACTACCCCACGTGAGCAGAAAAAATCAATATTAATTTCAATACCAAGAGATCCGCTCCTAATGCCAAAAGCATTTACTTAATTACAAATTTTGTAATATTACATTATGTAGCCAGGAATAGCATAATATCGCATAATTTCGGTAGCATTATCTATTTGAAAATAATAGAAATCTCCGGTAAATTTCGATCTATTTTTAGTGTGTACGATATGACTAAATATGAACTCAAATCTCATTTCTGCTCGAGGTCAAATGTGAATAGAAATCGCCGTTATGTTTCTAACATGTACGACACTAACATGAACTACAATCAGAAAGTTAAAACATAAGGAGTAACTTACTCTAGGCACAACCGACCTTGTAGTGCCCGCTTTTTCACTTTCATTTTCCTCATCTTGATGACATTTTGAGGCCGGTTCCAATTTGCAGTTGGTGAACCGTGCTCCATTGTTGAAAATATTAATCAAGTAAGACACTGCCGTTGTTAGTATTGGCTGTACTTCACCAAGAAAAGTCTGAAGAAGAAGAATTGATCTGATTGTGCAAAGTTCCTGTCTTCCTGTTTTCATTGACTTATTCGGTATGGATCTACATCTAATTACAATTATGTACTAGTTATGTCGTTAGTGGGCCAGGAGATTTGAATTTCCCACAATGTCCAAGTTATCTGCATCAGTCATATATAATACGAACGCACCCGCACAGACATACACCAGGAATTACATACGTGCACCTGGATGCTGCATCACATAATCACATCACTACGAACGACAATACCACTGACTCGTGATTGAAATAAAAAGCCAATAAAAATAATTATGCTTGCTAATCAAAAGGATTATAATGCACTATGTTAAACTCCATGAAGTTCCTGTTCCCTGACCCCTGACAATTATCTCACACACAGTGGAGTAAAACCTGGGGGTGCAGGCATACTTTTGCACCCGGGCCTCGGACCGTAGGGGGCCTCAAAATCAATGTCAAACTTACACTAGATAAAATTGCATATGCTGTTGCATGGCATTTATTTACGATGAGAAAATTATGCTGCGAATTGTGCGAATCGATGGCCATGCAAAATTTTCCGCTGCATTAAATTCATATTCTTACAACGTTACAACGTGAGAATTTAGGGATTCATTCACAAGTTACACCGCACACATGACATACCCATATGTATTGCTTCTTTTATGGTCTTGCTATAACAGTAGGGCGAGTTAGCATTTTTTTGAATTCTTATATAATAACTTATGTCTCGTGTTTCCCATGTTTCAGGGAATCAATACCTATATATAATCGCCATCTCATACCGATAACTAAGGCAACCCAAATTATGCGTTTTTTCCATCACAGATTATGCGTTTTTGGCTTTTTCATTATGCAAAGATTATGCATTTCTGGAAAATTTTACTATGCACAAATTATGTGTT
>JAAXYX010003884.1:0-13370 GCA_036851915.1 Ptenothrix huangshanensis | reverse complement strand
GGAGTGATTGGGATTCTAAATTTAGACAGACTTGGTTTAATAAATTGGAGCTGTAGATTTGACAGCAGTTGAGTTTGTATGAGTGAGATGTGTGGGGGAAAACAAAAGATGAAAGGAAAGAGGCAACGGCGGTGTTGTTGACTGGTGGGTCCTGTGGTCTGCAGATGTGGAAGTACGGCGTACTCTCACACTCATTGTAGCATTTATACGTAGCATCACTCGCGTCAAGTGATTCATGACATTATTAGGAGCAAGTGTACGGGAGAGATTGAGAAAAGAGAACTAGCGATTTACAAAGAAGTGAAGGCTGTCTGTGTGAAGTAGCCTGGAGTATGCGTGAAAGTAGAGGGTTCTGAGGTGGGAAGAATGGAGACATTTTGATTTTGCTTTGAATGCATACTCACATGGGACTATACATATCATAATTATGGTGGGCACTTTAACGCTGTATGAATTTGGAGTGGTGGGACGAGTCATGAATTGATGGGTTAGCTGTTGGGACTAAGTGTGATAATTGGGAATGTAGACAGCCGACAGTGAAAGCTTCAAAGAGAGAGAATTATCCATGGATGTAAAGGGGTGAGAAAGTCTTTGAAATCACATCAATAAATTCCTCCTAGGATAATGTAAATGTAAGCATACCTATGTATTTATATGGACTGTGTAGCGGTGTGCCTGGCTGATGTAACATTCTATGAATTAGTGGGTTCTTGTGAGTGCATTAAATTAAATTATCAATTGCTTGAACATGGACACTACTTGGGAGCACAGTGTCCCTTACACGAGTCAACTCAATCAAGGTGCACTCTCCGCTCGTCTCCACAGACACGGGCACTTTGAGAGGTGATTGCGTGGGGGATCTGTGATGTCTAAGTAGTGTGGTCGGTGTGGACTTGTGGACGACACTGCATTAATTTGGAATTGTGAGAATGTGACATTAATGAGAATAATAACTCTACTCACTCTGTTGACATGACAATATTAACATATGTTAAATCCCTCCTCACATCTCCCAACCACTCATTGTACTCGCACAGTAGATTTGGAAGCTCGAGTGAGATTGTTGTTAATAATGCGGCTTGAAGCTGACTATACCTCTCTAGTCAATGTTCTGTACATTGGGATGTCCCAAAGCGCTGAGCTACTTATGTATATCTGTATTTTAGCCATGGTAATTATTACTGCCTTCATACGAGTGCTAAGTTGTAACTTTGCGTAGTCTCTCGTACAGTCTGATGATGAGGAGGATGAGATGAGGATCAAGATAATGATTAGTCGATGGAGTCTGTCCAAGTCTGAGCTACACTCACCACTCACGCTCATCCACTGCTTCAGTCTCACGAGTCCGAGTCCGAGTCGAGTGCTCTCTCTTTCTCTTCACAATCAATTATCCCGCCTCACTTTCCGTTCTAGTCCATTTATTACTCTATGTATCCGAAATCTACCTCACGCGTTCCGAACCTTTCGAATGGATCTGCCTACTCACGTTATAATTACCAGAAGCGAAACGCATTTCCGTCAAGGATCTCTGAATCATGTATTCAAGGGGAGCAAGAAAGAAACGCGAAAATCTCAATGACTTAACTCTTCCACTTTCATCTAGCGCTCCAAAGTAATCTCTTGTTGTATTCATTAACTTCGCCACAAGTTAAATCGAGCCAAACGAAAGCAACGAATTCAAAATCCCTTTCCCTCCACAATTACAACTTTTTTCATTCCCAAATCCCCCTCGCCTTTTTCCATTCACTCTCAAACCAAAGCCGAACATTTAATGTCCGTGGCTCCGAGTACTTTGTATGTACTGGGTTATTTCCATCACCTTCCCCCCAAACCTCCAATGCTAGTGTAGTTAACTTGTTCATTAAAACCACAGCTATGACTATCATCACTTGTATCTCCTACCTCCTGTCAGTACCAACAAAATTATTCTCTATGCCTCTCTATAATTACACGTGATTATTCAGTAACGGATTTTTAGCCATGCAACTCTTTTATTATTGTTATTATACCAAGTTCTCTATAGAGATAGCCAAGAAGCTCAGCATTTTGGGTTTTATAGACTCCCACCTCTCTCCTCCCCACACTTCCCACAAAGGCAACTAAATTCGCACGTTCAAATCCCCATCCCCATGGCTTGTGAGTAACATGAAATTAAAGATTTCCCATTTCCCAAACACCGATTGTCCATTTACAATTTACAATTAATATGTGGAATATGTAATTATGACTTGTGTCTCTGATTGTAAATGTCAGTAATAACCGTACGTTGTAAGCCAAGAGGAAATAACCGTAGGATTTGGAGAATCACATTAAACCTTGACGACTGCATAGTGATAACTGTTAGTGTTAACTGGAACTGCATGGAAGGGAGAATGCATGGCGCATTATAACAACTAAACCGCGCTAATAGACGGTAGCTAACCGCATGATCAGTCCATATATCTGTAGAGATAGTTAAACACTGTAGCCATCCTGAGTGACTTGTACATCCAAGGCAGGGGCGTATGACTGAGGAATGCAGATCCAATGCACAAGACATTCGACGCCGTTGCACGCATGCAGCCGCGATTCTTTGTTCCACCAACTCGAGTGGAAACACCAAGTGTCAATTTCAATCCGGATTTTTATCCTGGCAAAACTTGTCACTTTACAATCTCCACTGGATCAAGGTGGAAAGTTGTGTGGAACGTGTAATTTATGTGTGTAGCTTCCTCCAAAGTACGCCCTTGACAGATGTGCATGGCACTTTGCAACTCGGTATTTCTACATGGAAACCGAGGTTTGAGTCATGAAGCGGAATGTATGCAAGGTTGGGATGCGATTATGTATAAAGATTTGGTAATTTTGTTCTACACGCAGTAACTCTTGGTTGAATCCAAATACGAAGACTATCTCGGCTACGGAGGGTGAAGGATGTCCTCGATGTGGAGGTGCCGTGTTTGCTGCTGAGTTGATGTTAGCTAAGGGAAGAAGTTGGCATAAAAGTTGCTTTAAATGTAACAGCTGCAAGAAAGCACTCGACTCGACACTTCACTGCGATGGCCCAGACAGGGATATTTACTGCAAAGGTATTTCTCCAATTTTTTCCATATTTCAGTCTCACATGATTAATCTTGATAATCATTTCTCAGAGCACTCCACATCCACCGTGTCCCACGCTCTCGGTGGCTTCTCAAACATTTATTTTGGATCCTCGGACTACTACCTTCCCTTATTTGTACTCTTGAAAAGCCTCCATAAATAATGAGTAATCCCCCCCGCACATCCTCAATTCAATATTTCCTTCCAAATCAAATCCCAACGTCGAAATAATTTATACACATTTCCAACCCCACCCTCCAACTTCCACTCGAGACTTCCACACGCAGCCCCTTACGAATTAAGCCGTTTTAACTGAGGAACATTCTAACGAGTTATAATTTGTCACTGGGAACCAAACTACCAAACCATCTCCGACGGGCGTAGGTAGTCGACGTATGTAGTCGTCAACAGTGGCGAGGAGAGGATTGAGCTAGCAGTGTAAAGTTGACGTATTTTTAGATTTAAACGTTTTGAGGCCATTCTAGTTGGAAAGTTTGCACATGCCACTCGACTGAACTGAAGAGAAACGCTCGTAGGATAGATAAGATGTTGGCACGGAAGGTAGAAATAAATAAATGCAGCCAGGTCCATGAAAAAGAATGAGAGTGAGTGGGAGAGGGTAACGAGAAATGTAACTCAAGGAGAAAATAGCGTACGAGAACCGTTTATTCTTGTCATTTTCATAAAGACTTTTGACAGAGAAAATGATTACAAACGGCCATCGACTGTGAACTATGAAGCCAAGGCGAATCACAGGGTTACCACAACCACATCTCTCGCACTCCAATCCAAATCCAAGGAAACAGTTGTTGCGGTAGGTAGTGTTTAGGAATTGAATCGAGTCCAGAGCATGAGAACGCACTATCATATCATAACACGTATGTATGCCTTGGTATGTGCAAGCACTCGAGAGAAAAATGACTCCGAGATTTGAAAAATGGGGGAATGGGTTGAGAAGCCGGGAAAGCTTTCATCGATTCGGTGCGTTTGATGAGAAATCTGTGGGTGGATCGGTAGTAAGTTATGGGAGAAGAGAAGAGTGCAGTGCAGGAAGGGAAAGATCCAAGCGATCAAAATTTCGAGTTGTGTGTAGCTGAACTTGTGTAGATATTGATTTAAACGTGTAACTCTCTACTCTTTAGTCTGTTATGGGAAAAATTTCGGGCCGAAAGGCTACGGCTATGGTCAAGGAGCCGGGATCCTCCAGAGTGACGAGTCAATTTTGAACGGGTATGTGTGTATCTTGCTTTCATCTCCTTCAGCTCAAACTGGCTCTGCTTCGCTTCTTTTCAGCTTGTTACGGGAAGAAGTTTGGTCCTAAAGGTTATGGTTACGGATCCGTTGGGACTACTTTGACGGCGGACGGAAGTCAAGATGGAGAGTAAGCCCTGCCTTGTCTCTCCATCCACATCCATACAGTCCCATACCCCCAAAGACTCTCTTTTTCTCTCCTCTTTATTTTTTTTTTGTGAAACACATTTTTTAATTTTTTATGTCTTCACATCAGTCAACCCTGAACAACTCTTACAGTTTTGCTCCCTTTTTCATAGACACATTGTCGGAAATTGTCTCTTGTTTTTTCTCGACCCCCTTCATCCTCTTGCACGCTACGGACACTTTTTCTTCCCTTCACAGTCCGTACTTAACTTAACACCATGAAAAAGTGGAGAGATTATCGTTCATTAAGATCCCGATACCTCGACTACTATCAGGAGCAACATTTGCACGTACAAACATTTTCCTCCAAACTTTCCCTCATCAACCTTTTGTCTGTTTTCTGTGCAATGAAATCAGAATTGGAGATGATTGAGCTCGGAGGAGAGAGTTGCTCCAAGCCACGTCTCTAAAACTCCTGTCCTCACATGTAATACAAGATGAATTTTCTAAGTACTGCGATCTACTGTCGGAAATGTAACGCCCTGTAATCTTGGAGCAGAGTGGGCTAATCAGATGAACAAGCCAGAGTCTCTCGGTCAATATCAGCTACTCAGGCTGACACTCGATCTCACTAGTCACTGTTCCTCACTCCACAAACCATACGACAGACATCCGGCTCGGGATGTTACAGTGAACCAGTAAACGCAGTTAGTTTTAAGCAAGCTCACACGCAATGCATTTGCCACTAACAGTCTTTCGTAGCGAGTAGATGTAGACGTAGCTGTTGCATGCACACATTTTACCTTGTTACATACATACATTATCAATGTCAATAATTACTTGTTCGATTCTTACTTTCTCAATTCCTTGGTCACACCATCGCATCAGTTGAGCACGAGTAATTAGATTGTGCCCAAGTCTTGATTCTAATTGTGTGTGTGTGTGTGGACTATTAGGGATCAATATTTGGCAAACAAACCCCACTTGATCACAGACACTGCAGCTATCCAAGCCCCAGAAGGGGAGGGCTGTCCACGATGTGGTGGTAGAGTGTATGCTGCAGAAGAAGTTCTTGTTCGAGGCCGGGTGAGTAACTTGGATATGTGCATGTATGTAGGTATTTAGCATGCTTTTAGCTCCCTGCATCTCTATTATTCAAATTCAACTCAGATTCCCTTTGAAATCAGCTGATGCAAAGATTACTCCTTACGTGGAACTTGTTTCAAAATTCCCCGGACTGAATACATGAATGTTTTGAGCGGATGGAGGAGCAGTAAGGAGTCGGTTTCAAAGTGGAGTAGGTACGTGGCTCGTGCTGCCCGTACAGAGTTGAGCTTTGAAATAGAATCTTTTGGGTGCAATGAGCGGAAACGTAATGAAGGACATAAATTAATTAGAATCATGTTGTTGTTGTTTGGGGCTTCGGGGTTGAACTGTAGTCTTGGCACAGGAAATGTTTTAAGTGCTGCGTTTGCAAGATGAATCTTGATTCTATCAACGCGTGTGACGCTGATAAAGAAGTCTTCTGCAGAACATGCTATGGCAAAAAATACGGTCCCAAAGGATACGGGTTCGCTTGCGGGTCCGGCTTTCTCCTCACCGATGTCTTGCCGTAAGTTGAGCACGAGGCTTTTCATGAACCTATGAGTAGAATGTAGATGTGTATTGTTGCGTTCGCGTTCCCAATGCTTCAGAGACTTGTGGAATAACAGTATGCACTACAAGTCAAACGAGGACATCCAAGTGCCTACTTGAAATATTCCCTTGCCCATCGCCTTCCTGTTCAAAAGTTTCTCAGGATTCTATTTACCCTTTGCTGCCAGACCTCTGTGTCTCATGCATATGGAACACGCAAGTATGTACGGGAATGTGCATCTCTCACTGTTCCCAAATCCATAGAATGATTTTCTTTTTTATCGATGCATTACAACTTGGTGGTTTAGCAAAAGTGTTCTTCAATTACCAAAGCCAAAGTCTAGTCTTTTGGTCAGGCGGAGAGCTACGCTACATGCCTGACAAAATTATTCTGGTTACGTAGTTTCATCAATCAGTTCCAGAAGTCAGTGGTGATTTATACGACGAACTCAAGGGTGTAACCAGAGTACAGCAGACGGCAGTAAACTTTTAATACAGTACAAATCTCAACTTTGTCTATGCCACTCTTTTTGAACACACGGAGCAAAAAACTTTTTTTACACGTACAGCTCACCTGGTATTTTTCCAATTCATTAAGCACGAAGATTTGTCTTGATTCGACGGGGCATAGTAGGAAAGGAATCACGAAGCTGGCAAAATGGGGTTCCTTGTACCTTCCATGTATGTAGTATGTACGTACCTATACTTACACAAGGGGATCCCAGCGCCAGAATTAGCTCCCGAAAAGACCAACGTTGAGTCTAGGAGCCTGTTTAAAGGCTACGTCTTTGCACTCTTGCTAAACCACACAAGTGAAAAAAATGGGGAAAAATCCAAAGTTGAGCACAATGAGGACACTTGAAGCACGGCGCAAGGATAATATTTGCACTTGACTTTATCTGAAGAGCGTCTAGTCTAAAGCATTGTTTCAGGAGCAGTTGAAAGTTCCCTTGGGATTTCTAACGGTGCACTTTGCTTTGATTTTTCAGGAACGAACAAAACGATACCCAGCGACCCAATTATTCTGATACCTCAATTATCAAAGCAGCACCAGGTGAACAATCCTGCCCTCGGTGTGGTGGTGCTGTCTTTGCCGCAGAACAGTGTCTTGCTCGCGGAAGTGTGAGTTGCGAACGTTGCTAAATTCAACTTGTTAAATCAAATCCAATTCAACAGGTTTCCCCGGAAACAACAATGACTGGGGTGGAGGTGCTAATTAAAATCAATGCTTGTTCAAAATACAGATATGGCATAAGCGATGCTTTAGCTGTGCCGATTGCCGACGGCCTCTGGACTCCATTCTGGCCTGTGATGGAGCTGACAGAAATATTTACTGTAAGGCATGCTACGGCAAGAAGTTCGGTCCCAAGGGATTCGGCTACGGTCATTCTCCTACACTGGTGTCTGTTGGCGAATCAACTGCCCCAATGTAAGTCACTCTTACTCATGATGCCATAGAGCAAAATGATATTTATACGGGACTCCAAGTGGATGAGTGAGGAGAAAGCAGGTGTTAGATAGCACAACAACAACATGATACTAAAAATCAGCATTACCGTTACCAGTAATGCATGTAAATTAGTTTGAGAAGATTGGTAAGCTAAACAAGGTTCCAGTTTTGTTGCCATGAAAAATATTGAAAGGTGTAGCTGAGGGAATCGGCGCGTGGTATAAGATGCATTTGTGAGTATTTGTGATATAAGTGCAGGAGTGTATGAAGGAGCAGTCATGAATAGTAAATAGTGGAGCATTGAGAATAAAGGATTCCGGAGCAGATAAATTTACGGGAGAAAAAGTAGACAAGCGTGAGATTTGAGATGCAGTTGGGAAAAAAAGTCGCTTGTCATACAAGGGAGTTGGAGAGGATTGTGGAGGGAGATGTAGTGAGTATAGTTAGGTATATACGTACGTGTGTTGACAGTGACAGGGTGAGAATTATTTGGAAGGAAATAAAGTGGTTTAGAATCTATCAGGAGCAGTATTGCGAGCAAGTATTTTAATTGAGTGTGGGAAGTAATTTCCTGCGAGATCGAAATGGACAATAAAGTGAAGAGATGTTTTTATTTTGCTATTTTTCAGTGCTGACGTAAGACCCGGTGGTGCATCGAAGGCTGCTGAAGGAGAAGGCTGTGGTCGATGTGGATATGCTGTCTTCGCTGCTGAACAAATGTTGTGCAAAGGAAAGGTAAGGGGGAAAAGGGAAACTTATCTGATGCTGTGCTTTCTGGAGGAGCGAAAGTACTTCATTCGAAATCATTGCAAACAATACGTTGTCTAGTAAGCGTAAAATTACTTGGAGAAAACGTCCATGTATTTCCTGGATTTTTTTTCACACTGTATGGAAGGAGTAGAGGGAAAAGTTATTAGATTTGGTACATGACGGTGACTCGGTTGAGTGGAAAGCTTGAGGAAGGTTGCTTCGGAAGCTAATTTTGTAGACAATGGGTATTGAACCACGTAGAAAGGGAAATGGGAAAGAGGAGTGATAGGTTCCTGCAGGCCTGTTGTGTGTCACGAAGACTTGTTCGTTGAGTTGTGCTCCTGAGCTATTTGGCAATTGGAAATTGTTCCGTTTGCGGGGAGTGAAATGGAATGCAAATATGAGCGAATGTTTTGAATATTTCAGGTATGGCACCGCAGGTGTTTCAGCTGCGGCGATTGCAAACGCTCATTGGATTCAACGAATTTGTGCGATGCCCCTGACGGAGATATCTACTGTAGAGGTTGCTACGGGAGAAAATTCGGTCCGAAAGGAGTTGGATTTGGAATCGGGGCTGGTGCACTAAGCATGGCTTAATTTACATATTATTATATACGTATTATTGCATGAATAAAAGGAGGGGAGAGAATCTCCAGAGATGGAATGAAAACATCAAGATTGTACTGTTGAGAACTCAAGATACGCAACACTGTCAACCAAGGAAGAGAAACGAAAGGAAAAAGATAAGAGAAATTGATACCAAAAGTAAACTCTCCGTAAGTCGAAAGTTACATAGAACTGAAGAGGGACACACGAAATGTGGAGAGACAGATGCAAGAGTGAAGTTGATCAAAATCGAAACGTTACATTGCTGATGCCTTCCGCTGTCAAAAAAAAATTGCTTTTTAAGGTCCATGTAAAAATGCCATTATATTATTCTATAAATAATTTTTAGGTAATTTACTTACTAGTTAATTAAGAATTTTAGACAGGGATATAAGAACAACAGATTTTAATCACTGATTTAATATAATGAAGAATCAAAAAGATACAACGTACTCCGCTTGAGCTTTGCCTCAGTTGAAGGTTTTAAAACGTAGAGAGGCTTTTCCATAAGGTTACGTAATTTATGACTATGGCTATGGCTACTGCTTCCCTAGTTACTACATATGTAATTATTGTAAAATCCAGTCGAAATCCGACGTCACTTCATCTTTTCGTTATAAATATAAAGAGATGCCAACGCAGAGCTGGGTTCATTCGGGAAATATTTCATAAATTGCCAGCTGCTTATTAATGTACCCATTTGCGTCGGAAACTAGTTTGTGTAAATGGACAACCACTGTGTATAAATGGCTTATTTGATTATATTATTTCATATCATTTATTCACTAACAGCCTCACGAATATTTCTCAATTCTCCGTCATGTGCAACGTGTGGACTTTCCGTCTTGTATGTACGTGCCAGTAACACCTAATTATATATCTATCTATCCATGTACCGTATGCAACTATTTATTTCACATACCTCTACCAATATATATATGTATACCATGTCCATTGAAATGTGCACATGTACAAGTTAGCCATAAGCATATCTGCCTTTCAGCCTAACTGTCCATCGTACCAAGTGTAACAAAGCATTCGAGCATTCGCATGAATAAACAGAAAACCAAACAGAGAGAAAATATCTTTATCGTCCGCCTCCATTCTTTCACCTTCACCGAGCAACTTTCATCTCCTGCACTTCTGGGAGCATTGAACGATACCCAAAAGTGGATCACAACACGCCATGCATCCCCAGCATATTATCATTCTAAGGGCCGGAAACTCTCCCACAACAACCTTTCACTCATTTCACTCCAAAACTCACTCCCGCTTTCTCGCACTTCTCAACAATCATCAGCCCATTATCATATTCAAGGCTGGCTTCCTACCCTCCGCTTCCATTCTACCCGCCGAACAAGTGCTCGTGCGTCACCACTTCCCACCAAACCCCACTCTCAACCAAACATTCAATAAAGGTGACCAGCTGGAAGAAATAATAATCATTCGCATTCCCACTTAACAACCACACATACATACACACGGATGTTGACACATTTTCACATATTCAATTGTTTCTCTATTCACCCAGCAGCCACCACATACCTACGAGTCTCCCGCGGACAGACAAACACACACACATTCCATTTTAACAAGTATCGCAGATAATTCACCTATTTCACCGATTTAACGACAAGGTCGAAATATGTACCTTACTCATGTTAATCCAATATGTAGATGCTTCCAAATAGCAACTTGAAACTCCCAGGGTTAGAAAAACCAAAGTGTCCAAGTCCAAACTGAATTCCTCGTGACTCCTTGTGGGGCCACGGCGTTGGTGCTTAATTGCTCAAATACTGTATGTATATTTCTCCAGCGTTCCTACAGTCCGCATAGGCATCAGATTTAAATTCTAGGCTTAATTGTCTGCAAATAGCAAGTTATTTGTTTTTGACATACGTGTGGAACAAGGAAGTTCATCCCTGCTGATGTACAATCGGCATTTCAAAAACATTCGTGGCTCTACCCATGCCTATATATACACATGATTTAGCCGTAACCCCAGGACACAACTCTTGGTTACACAAGGTTGTTGATTTGGTTGAGCAACGGACTACGTGCACAAAGGTTTGTTATTGTTTCTAATGTATAGGATTACAGTAAGACTTGATTTTACTAAAGTACTATTTATACTCGTGCTTTATGGTCGATCGGTAATCTTCCGATTAGTTAGTCCGTGACCACTCGCTCTCTTCCTCTTCCTCTCTCTCTCTCCGCTTCTCATGCTCTCCAGATTTGGGTCCGAACTCGTGCTGTTGTTATTTAACCAATAGCCACCGCAGTGTATAGGTAGGTAGGTACATTGACAAGTGTGAATGTGGAAGACGAGATGCTGACAACTCTGTCGTCGAATAGCAAAACACTCTGGAATTTGTAAAGTATCAAGTAAAACAATCAAGCGTTGAATCCCCACTGGACTCAAGTCGACTGGTGAGGACATCTTCTTTGTGCTGTGTGGTGTAGACAGAACACTGAATGGAAAGCTCATTTAATTGAAATCAGATTATTGTAACTTTTCTCTCCCTTCAATAGAGTATTAAATGCCCCAGCGGCACAAATGGCATTTGACAAAAATTCCTCAGTTTTCATTTTCAACTACGATTCGGACTCGGACAGGGCGTCATTTATTTTTGAAAGGTTTCGGCTGTCCGTGTCAACTGCAAAGGATAAATGGCATTAAATCTGTGTTGGGAAAATATCTCGCGTATTATACACAGCAAAGCATGTCTATAGGGGGATCTGAATTTCTCTTGGTGTGTTGAAGAAAACGAAGCACTGCACGTAAACTTGTGTTGTATCGACAAAAAGAGTCAACAAAGTTTGATTCAACACGGACGATGATGATGACTATGATGCTAGACGTATATGCATACGACTTATAGCTTCGTCCTACGCATCCTTGCAGTTACTCTGGTCTAGTAAAACATGTATAGCCTTTCCTTTGACATCTATTGAGCTCGGTTGGGGAGAATTGATTTTTTCCCGTCATTTGAATCCCCGTACTTATCCTTGAAAGCCTCCACAATAAATATGGGGTTAGTTTCGAGGAATCGTTGTCGTTCAAATGTCTCACTTTCCAAGGTCATGTGTCAACCATCAAGAGTGCATTTACAGCCCAAAACTTTCTTTCAGGAGGAAAATGACCGCAGTAAAACTCGTACTAACTGGGGGTACTAACGTAGGTAAGTAATTGAGACTGGGCAATGGGAACGATGAATGGAATATGACGGAATTTTTCTGTGGGATGAATCTCATTAGAGAGTAGAACGTGGATTCATTCTACCATTTCGGATTTCATAGGATAGGCAATATGATGAGCATGTCTTGGTCTTGATGGCAATTTGAGTGTAAACTCATACTTTAACTAGACTAGTACCTACGCTATGTGAGATTGTGCTTGACATCGAACCGAAAGACGTCATGCGTTCAATGGATAACAACGAAAGACTTGTTTTCAGACTAAACATAGGATCGCCTGGTATCGTGAATTTGATCCATTTAATAAAAATTGCCGGCGGAGTACTCTCGTCAAAAACTATCTGGAAATTCGTTTTGGGTATCACAGTAGAACAATCTAATTTACTGCGGCGTCATTGAAATGGAACGGCACAGCGTAGCACAGCGTATAGGAAGGGAAGAAATTTCAAATTTCCATTGCTACGGCCAAGGATTTTGTTTATGAAAACCGATCTTTTTGAATGTGAATAAGGAAGGCTAGATAGATACGAGTTTAGTATCACTGACTGCAACCACCACTATTATGGGTGAGCTGTAGCGCTCCTAATCGGAATCGATGCTTTGGAAACCAGAACATAAGTTCTCATTTATTGCCACTGAATAATATTCCCCGATCCAGTAAGGGACTTTCTTATTACAGTTACAAGGAAACTTTAGTCATTTCATAGCTTTCGAAATTAGCTTTGTCATGATGGATACTTTTAATGTTTCAACTTGAAGTGCAGTTAAGATTTACCTCGTGCTAAATGTGGCTTAAGGAGCTTGAGTCAACCAATTACTTGTGCCTTGTCGGTTTCCTAATTTATGTATTCATGGGGTGATCCGTGCACGTAAAAGCTCACTTAAGTTCGGGCTTGCTCGGATTACAGTATGCAATGATTATGGATTTAATTGCTTGAAATTAAATTAGACTTTAGAATGATTTAACATTAGAATCTTGTAACAAACATCTGCGTCTAGTTCAAATATTTTAGAATCGTCAACTGGTACTGGTAAGTTTAGCTTTGGTTCCGGTTTACCTCAACACTTTGGTTCGAATCATCCCATCCTAACTTTATTCAAGTTCTCCGGGATTTTAACAATGAATCTTGAGTTCGCGCTCAACTCTGCTAAACACTGATACGAGACAATAAATTACTACAAAAGATAGTAGTCATTGGATTGCCAGGAATTGAGTAAACATGTGTGGGTTTAGCGGGTCATTCGTAGTAAGACTCTGACTCTGATGCAAACC
>JAAXYX010003883.1:0-13372 GCA_036851915.1 Ptenothrix huangshanensis | reverse complement strand
CGATTTCAAAGTTGCCCTGTGACTGCTCTATACAAGATAGTCGGGTTTACGAGTACGGCACGGCTCCGCTGGTCACACAGTAATTATACTTATCCTTATTAGGATGTCAATTTCCTTATTCCCAATCACACCATTAGTAGTTTTCCATGAGCTAGCTGTCGCTAGCTCATGGAACTGTACTGTGAAATTTTATAATTTGAGCTGTCGTTACGAAATTATCTGTATGAGGAGTTTAGCGGAAGGGGTATGTAGCGGCGTTACACTCTGGCAAATAAAAATATCGTCAAATCTTGGCGCCGCTGCTACTGCTGAAGTAGAAATTCAAGGTTTTATTTTTAAAATTCGCTATACAAAAGTAACATTTTATTTTTAGTTCGAACTTTGTTGGAAAAATCCTTCTATTTTTTGGGTCAAGTGCTTAGAGAAAATTTTTGTGTATATTAAATGTTTCAGAACTTACAATTGGAACATCTAACGCCATTTACATATTATACTGGAAAATAGTTCATAAAAAAGTTTCCCTTGTAATTATATAAAAATATAAAAGCTTTCAATCAAACTTTCAATAGCTTTTAATCATACAAAGACGTAAGCTATTAATCTTAACCAGTCACGTTTTTCCTACATGACATGTTGCCTATAGATTCTTCAAGATCAAGTAATTAAATTTTGTACTCCGTTAGAAAACCCTGCTATGCGAATACACAAATACAAGGCCAAAATAAAAAGTCTTCATCACTATCGTCATGTGACTAAGCTATGCTACCCAATCTGAAGGACAATTTGAGCAGCTTGCAATAATGAGTGGTAATTTTATTGTCTCCGCTGAGATGCACAGACACAAATATCATGCTTCTGAAATCACACAGTCATCCTTATTTCGTTGATGTAGATAGAGTCGTTTGCTATTTCATCCAACTTTACAGTTGACGATGACTGATATTTTTAATCCACGCAGCATCCGGGAACAACTTGTATAAAGGTTGCTTATCCATTTCATTTCAGACAATTGGTCACTCAACAGGTGAAAGTCCGATTATTTGATCAACTAACCTACCACATGTTACAATCAATCACACTAACTATAATATAGTCCAATTAGCCGTTTTTACTACCCCAAATTATCTTACCTTTCTATTTCTAATTATTGTCTTTTTTACCACTTGTTCTAAAACTACTTGTAAATATTCCTTTGCCTTTACTATCGGATGAAATTTTCAAACTCAACTTCAACTCATTATCACTTGTACCTATTTAACTATAACTGCTTTATTATAATCTATTCAGTTTGAAATAATCCCAATTTAATTGAAATTCATTCATTACCAATTACACTTCCCACAAGTTAATCCATGCTTAAACATGCTGAAAGGAATTATAATTATTATTATAATGATAATGATTATCCATTGACACAAACGCAGTTTCGCATTATATTACACGAAGCTAAAACTTTGCCAATTATATAACGAAATATAATCTGCTATCGTATTAAACCTAACTGCAATCATCCCTGTAATTATGTACGCTTTAAACAGCAACCGTTGACTGACTAATTTTATTTATAAACACTAACGATCTAATACCACTTACGCGGAGTCCGGACAGATTGGCAAAAACCATTTTAGCCAAACGTTTTGCCAAAATGGTTGGAGGCTTTGCAGACATTTTGGCAAAACAGAATAGGACATTTTGGCAAAATAGAAAAGGCCGTTATGATAATACAAAGATGTTTATTTTGTCAGCACAATATTAACAATTGAACATAAAAAATGCCGTAAAAGATATTCGCCATTTTTGTATGGCATCCTTAATGTTACTGATCTTGACGGTTTGAGTACTTTATCACTTCGATATTCAGTTGTTGTGAGTTCTGCACAATGGCAAGTTACTGATCTCAGTATTTGTCTCCTATTAACCGTACAATATGTAAAACCAAGGTTTATGAAAAGTTCATTTACCTTCATGTTAAACTATCCAAACAAACAAGCTTGATCAAGATGATTATATTTACACGTAAATAAACCCCTTAGGTAACCATCTACGGGTACTCTGATCAACGAAATAATTGTAAAGCATCGCTCGTTGAAAGTGAAAGTATCTGTATAGCCGGTGTGCCACAATGAAGAAATTACTAGAATAGAAATCACTGGATTAAAAATACGACACAGGTATTTTCACTATTTTCCCCACTTTCCCACCATCACCAAGCATTGACAGGAATTAACACATTTAATCGTTTATTATTTAAAATCCTTTGTGTAAGGAAGTTGACTATATATATTGAAATACGCCAAACGCGAATACACTACAAGTTACAATAGTTGCAGATGCTGTGCACAACGTCCACGGAGGAATTGTGTTAATAATCCCAATTTGAGTACAAATCAGATCTTTGAAAATGCGATGACATCGGAAGATTCCGACGTTCAAGCACTACTTCCAGCTAAACCGTATTTCAAACGAATATATATATCGCTATGTACAAATGTCCGATTACATATCGTCGGTTGAGAGTCAAAATGAGGCAAGTCCAAAAATTGTTATAAGCTAATAAGCTAAATGATGCATGTATGACGTAAGTCCAACCAGGCTTCACGGGAATCATTTTACATTTCAGGAATTAATGGACGTTCCTCATTTTGGCTCTTAACCGACGATATATCCAAGTTAGATATAATTATCAATTTGTCCTTATTAATTTATTGGATTATTCGTATTTCAAAAGCTATAATTTTATTTTGTACCCACGCCCACGTGGCAATATGATCAGGAGCATCAGGACTTGTTTTCAACCATCTTAAACTTACATAATAATAATAAGTAATTCATGTTTGAAATGAATGAGTTTTACTGTGTTGTACCATTTTGCCATTGCGTCCGCAACAAATATTCCGAAATAAATACTTTTGCCAAACTATCCGTTTTATTTTGCCAAAAAGTCCTATTTTTGCCATTTTGGTTTTTCCAAAAAGTTTTTTTACCAATCTGTCCGTAAAATACCACTTGATTACCTGTCAAAATGGCAAAGCCCATAATGGCAAAACCAAAATGGCAACAAAAGGTTCATCATGGCAACGCTTTTTGGTCAATACGGCAAAACGCGTTTACTGTTAGGCTCAGCTTGGCAAAACCAAAATGGTAACAAAAAATGAAGTGGACAGTATGGCAACAATTTTTTGCAATGGTTTTTAAAAGGTTTAAGACGGCAAAAGAATTTCGACCGAACCAGTATCTACTTCTGTCTCAGCCACAACCAATCGATGATATGATAAAGTGGATGTAGTGGATATGACTAAAGGGATTGGAATTGGAACCAAGTGTAACTGAGGGTGTCCGGTCAGAAGAGTGTATTCAGAAGAGTGCGGGCCAGAAGAGTGTAGTCAAAAGAGTGCGGGGTCACAAGAGTGCGGATCAAAAGAGTGCGGGGTCACAAGAGTGCGGATCAAAAGAGTGCGGGGTCACAAGAGTGCGGATCAAAAGAGTGTGGTCAGATGAGTGCGGTCAGAAGAGTGTGGTCAAAAGAGTGTGTGATCAGAAGAGTGGGAGGTCAGTGGAGTGCGAAGACAGCAGAGTGTAAACACAGATGATTGTACTTAGAGCTTAAGATTTAAGCATCCTGTATGACACTCCCCTATGAATTAGATTATTTAAGGAAGATTCCCTCCCATCACAAAAAGGAAACCTTGAACAGGTGAACAATTTTTCATAATTTTAAATCAAGATTAATAACTAATTTTGCGTTTCATAGCTTCAATTCTAAAAACAATGTTATTCAGCAATTTAATTTCGCAAAAAATGGTTAAGGAAGTAAAAAGCAACTAAATGCAGCGGTTCGTTTAAGGGTCATCAGTAACTTGCAAGTGCAATATTTGATTACACTCTGAAATCCTACAATCATGCATTAATAGAGATTCTTCATATTCTATCGTATTCTGACCTCTCACTCCTGTGACCATGCACTCTGTTGGCTCCACACTCTTGTGACTACGCACTCTTTTGACCACACTCTTCTGGCCCGCGCTCTTCCGAATACTCTGTTCTGACACAGAACCGTAACTGAGAAACACTAATATGTTTTATTAACTCTAATTGATCTTGACCAACAGTCGTAATATGCCAATAGAATTTAAACGGTTAAAACTTGCATATAAAAAATTTTCATAATACGTTCTGATATAAATAACTAGTAGCTCAAACGTGTGGGTTGCATATAAAATTATAATTAAAAATAAAAACAAGTTAAAATATGTGTGAAAACAGTATCAAAATGGTAGTTATAATTAAGGTAGATTGTGAGCAATTTTTATAATAAACTTACAATCCAGGAATCCGCAATACAAGTACACCATCGTTGAAGGTGCAAAGCTTAGCCTCCACTGAAAAATCCCGTGACGTCACGAAAAAGATGCTGAGTTATGCACCTTGAACGAAGATTAGTTTCAATTTAATATTGTGTGGATGCATAATAGCAGCAGCAAGGTAGGAAAGACATTGCCTTATTAACCTTTACAGCCTCCCTACCTATTATTAAAATTGCCTGCCGTGCTCGCCGTTTTTCTTTAACCTTTAAAAGGCATGGCTACTGCCTAGCTTTTTTCTTTAATTTTGGAAAGCATAGCCTACTGCCTGACCTATTTTTAAATTTTAAAACGATGCACCCTACCTTTTTGCCTAGTTCATGCCTACCCACTAGGCTAGGCGGTGACCTTTGCCCGACACTGCCCTCCAACGAGAATAGGCGAAATAGACTCAGTATACGGGTACATAAACTTGTTACATCAAATGTATGGTGATTGTAATAAGTGAATAATAGTTTAATTTTTAAAAGGTAAGTATTTGGTGTAGTAGAAAATAAATGATGAACACAAATCTGTACTGATTTTTGAGGCACAGATATTACAATATCATTAATTAGCGACAAACAGAGTCCTTGCGATTTCAAAAATGTGGTGAAAAAATTTGAAATAGTTCCTTTATGTAGCACCAATATAAAGTCCGAACACGTCAATACGATCCAGACCAAGCTTTTCTTTGAAATATGGGATACATGTGTCGTATATATTGCTAACAATTGACCACAAATATTCGTTATTCGCGAATAGAAAAATTCACTATTCGCGGCATATCCCTAATTGACAGATAGTATGTTTTAGAGATCGAACTTCGACCTTTGTGTAAAACTTTGAGCCAAATATAATTACTGCTAAATTTACAAGCAAAACATTAGCTATTTTTTGGTTTACAAGATGCCCAATTAGTTGGTGGGGATATAATAATAAAAATAATATTTTTTAATTAATAATTTATTCCTTAAGTCGATTTGGCCTCAGCCCATACAACATAATTTAGTGGCTGCAAATCATGATCTTCAAAGCGTGTAAAAAGGTACATTACAACTAAATACTTAAGTGAATCAATATACAGCTAGTGCATTGGTTGAATTGTGTCAACTTTACAATATAAAAATTTATATATTTTGTCAGTTGGTTTTGTTGGTCCTCGCTAAACAGTTTACTCCCCTTCATTAATTCACTCGTAAAATAGATCTCTTATTTTCACCGCCTCGACGCCAAAATAATGCAGTACGTTTACACTCATATCAAATCTGAAGGTGTCAAACATTTGTACGATGTAAAAGTGTAAAAGTACGGCAGCGAAAACGGGGCTGAGATCGAGAACATACGGCAGCGAAACTCCATTGAAATTGTATGGAAAGCCGCTGATATTTTGTCATAGAGAAATACTTGGGGCCCACACACAGCACAACTGCCATAGAGTATGTACGCTGGTAATGTAGAACGTGATGTCATAAGATTGACTACGTGATGGAACACAATAAAATTATGTAATGTGAAGAAAACTTGACAAACAATGATTACGCGCCTGTTAATGTTATATCATGTAGGTATTTAGGAAGAACTTTAAAACGTTTTATACACAGGTGTGCACAAAATCTGCAATTAATACATAATTACACAAGAGCAACAACTATTGTAGGGCACATAGAATATAAGTAGGTTGTACTATTCTTTATGTAGGCATATAAGATATAACATGCGCAAGTTTGACACTGGTGTTAGTTTAGGTTTCCCCGATGGTACTAGTGGCAGCGTATTATCGGAGCAACCGCTTCCGCTAGGCTACTGCTATTACAACTACACTCCGTATGCACATGCCTTTACATGTTTTTAATTGGACACCATCCAAGCAGGAAAATGACGAGGTATAGAATAAGAATGGGATGGCAGGATTAAGACGAGTATCCATCTTTCCTCACGGACATCCCTTTCTGATTGCTATCAAATGTTATACGGAAAATAACGCTAAAGTACTGTCTGAGTCTGAGTTCCAATCATATATAATGCTATAATCTTATCTACCCAGCTAGGGCATCAAATTGAGACAATGACACAGCTAAAACTAATCGTAGCATCGAATTCTAATTGGAAAGACAAGGGAGTAGAAAAGGGGAGAAAAAATAACATAAATTAACTCTGCACAACACATGCAACTTATTTCACTTTTCAAATTTTTATACTTTTACAAAATATGTCATCATCAATTTTGGCCGTTTCCGCAAGTGTGTAGCGGAGTAAAATTAAGTTCATATGTAGATATTTTCAACTTGCACTGTAATGGCATAAGTTATGAGCACTATATAGTCTCCTGACGAAAATAAAATAGCCGTGCACCTTGTAGATACATGTGAGCTGCTTCCCAAGCATTAGGTGTAGTTCCATGCAAGGCATGCTATCTACAATTCTTGTTCAGATGAAGAACATTTACGGAAAAATGAGCAAAACCTTTCAAGAATTTTAGCATCACGCATTCAACACACTTGTGTAGTCAAGACTGTCAGAACGTTTCACATGTTGCTAGTAATCGACTTCACAGAATATCCAAAAACGGTCCAGTTGTAAAAAACAATAGAAGTCCTGAACTGACATCCTCCAATAGAACCCCTACGTCCTTCATAATATGTATTTTGAATGTAGATTATCAAATTCTGACATACACATATTGCTGATAATGAAAGACAATTTGCATTCGCTTCTTTACAGTATGCCTACGCATAGTCATGGTAGGCAAGCATCGGAATGAAATGTACATATACGGGACAATCATAAATCCTTATACTGATACTTATTCCATTCAACCAAAACTTCAGAATGCATTAATACCACGCAAAACAAGGAATAAATTGCCTGTCAATTTAATCCACTACTCAAGTTAACAATATAAAATGCCAATAACTTTAGACCTTGCAAAAACAAAATCCTCTTGTGAAGTAGCATTATGGGCATGGGTATGATTGTGATTAGAAGTGTAATAAAGTTATTATTTTCTTCCTCCCTCTCATTTTAATTAATGCTTGAATCGGTTGCCCGTTAAATTCAGAGCAGCTAATTGATTAGCTAAGGAATAATGCGAATTAGTACGTTTTGTGTCTTAAATGGTATAGGATACGAGCTAGGTGTTGTAGTTACTCGAACGTTGGTAGATGCATAGGAAACCAACTGGCGTTTTAGGAAAGAAGCGCATACAATTGATTGTGCTTGTAGGTGCATTAAGCAAAGTCAAAGTGAAAATGATATTACGCGAGATGGTATGTGTGCTGCAGTTGTAGTGTAGGTGCATAGGCACTAGAAGACAGCTAGAGAAGGAACCGAGGAAGGTCTACAGATGAACAGAAGTTAAACTACATTTGGGTTTTAATTTCGTAACATAACGTAAGACATTTGACTAAGCTGGGGGTGTATTTCTGACGGGAAAAAAGCGGAAGAGCTAGTGTCTTGACTGATAGTGTTGCTCTTGGGTAATGGTAGAGGAAGATATATATAAGCAGTTTACATATATGGTGAGCAGGAGAGGTGGATGGAGATAAAGTTACCGTGCCCCGACCCGCCAACTCTCGTTTTCTTACAGCTTCTACTTGGTTTCGATATGGAATCGTTCAATGGTTGGATGTTGAATTTGGGCTTGGGCTCTTTTCTGGGTAAATTTCTTCCTCACCAAACTAATAAGAACAACCGACTCACAGGCGTACCGTCAGACCCACCGACCGGGTGACATCGGGGCATGTTTTCTCTTCTTAAGTCTTCCAACAGTTTACACTCAAACCGCCCCGATCCACATGGACCGAACACCGGGGCAGTGCCGACTCCAATTCCAACTCGGCGAATGCAAGCCAAAAGTCTGAGCCTGAGCCAACCCTGTTGCAAAGTGCAAACGCAAAATGCTGTCAAGCCCTAGTCCCAGCCCGAGCACCAGAGCTATAGCCAGAGAACTTAAGACATACAGATAGAATAAAGAAGACAGAAGAGCAACGCGAGGTAAAGTTATGGGAAGTTCGGTTTGGTATGGTGAACTGAACTGGAAATACGTACTGACTGAGTACATGGAAAAACTTGGAAAGGAAATAGTACGGTATGGTGTCAACGACGACGTTGCTCCGGAAGCTATACACTCTCCTCTCCTGCAATTTTCGAGTCGAAACCCCGAAGCTGTTTACAACGAACGAAAGCAACTTCGTGTGCACCGCACCGCTACCGGTACCAGCATCTTGCTCCTTGATTCATGCAGTAGCTGCATATACTTTGCTTTCCATCTTTCCATTGCATTGCCATTCCGATTACGATGGCTGTACTTTCAAATCCTTTTGCTCGTTCTTGCTCTCTCTCTATTTTTAAGCACGCGATGTGTGTTTCTACTTTTTCTTAAGTTGATCTAGTTGGACCTGTGAAGTGGAGCTCTGGTCCACCAACCAAACCAGTGCATTGTTCCACTGAACTCGCGTTTTAAATTTTCAGTCCTACAGAAATCCATACATCATAGTAGAGCTGTAGCTGTACGACATACATTGGCCATGCCGTAAGATAGTATACCTTGTAGATATATCTATACACACACTATATTGCACTGTACTTACATTTTTCTACTATCTTCCCAATAGTTAAACACCAGGCTAGGCGTCCACATCCGAATCGACATCATCATCATCATCATCAACATCATCATCAAAAAAGAGAAAATTCTTCTAGTATAATCTCGTGAACCAGAGTTTGTCTGTCTACTTAGTCTTGCTCAGTGAGTTGGTACTCGGCTGCTCCAGTGGATCTGTGTGTGTGTGTGTTTGTATATGTATATAACAGCCAGGAGCTATTAGTCTGAATATCATCAAGGAAGGAATCCGAATCCGAATCACCAATCACAATCTACTACCCGAGCTTTAGCCACGCCACATAGATAGCTACTATCTACTAGGCACAGAAATACAGAGTACACAGATCAAGTGAGTATTATTTGACCGTAGAATATTATTATAAAAAAATATATTATCGTTTTACGAGGCTGCATACATGAAGTGTGTACATGTAACGTGGAGACTCGTACACTGGTAGATGAGAAGAAAGAGTAATATAGAGGTAGTGGTAAGCATAGAAGCTTGAAGAAATGGGAATGTGTCCCACCAAATAACAACCGAGAGAGAGAAGGGTTTTCAGGAAGATACCCATTTACTTGCTATTCATACGAAATTTTCATTCACACTCCAGTCTAGCAACTAGTTACTAGCCACTACTAGAACTAGTACTAGTTCTACCAACGGAGGAACGGATACACAAAATATACGCGACGAAACCAAATTTTTTTCAAAATTGAAAAAAGCCCCATAATATATAGTTTACACTTATACACAGGAACAAGAGAAACAAGAGACAAGAGAAGCAGTAAGCACAGTAGTACACACACAAATATACACAACCAGAATTCGAACTCAATTTTCTTACACAATCATCATTCGAAACGTGAAACGAAAAACCAAAAATTAATCCTTAAAGTAATTTGCAAAATTTTTCGAAGCCCGAACGCCGAACGGCTTATCATAATTTCTTAAAAAAATAATTTTATAAAATAAAAGTCGATAAAGTGCGAGCCAGAGGCAAGTACCAGCACAAAATACTTCAATTAATTCTCCCAAATCGCGATCCCTATTTTATCTGACTTACAAAAATATAACGTATACTTTCCCACTACACTCAATCCAATCTGCTGGATAGTTACACTGTTGTGAATATTTTTCGCGTCCATTTTCTCTTTTTCTTCTACAAAAACAAATTGGAAAAACTTCCAATTTAGGGTTATACGTTTGATTGAAGTTTAACATTATTATCTTTACAGAATCATTTCTCTTTTTTACCGTCTTCCTTTCTCTCTCGTCGTCGTATTCTCCGTAGGAATTGAACAGGTACTAAAACCAAACTTACTTAAACAAAATTCAAAAAGTTTATAAACCATAGTAGATATTAATATTTTTCTTCTCGATAATACGCAAAGTCGCAAAGTTCACATAATAGAATTAATTGTATAATGCAAACGGACCGTCATCGATATCATTTTTGTTATCATGACATCAATAAACTTATGACTGTCATCACTGAAAAAATTCTTCGCTGTGATATGTTTGAAATAACCAGTGATTTCTTTAAAAATAAAAAATAATTAATTCGTTGAAGTTACAATTTTTCAAGAAGATTACGTAATCAATTTTACTTGGTGATTCCAAGTACTTTGCCTCGCCTTAATTGTGATTTTAGTTCAAAAAATGCCAGAAATATTCATTTTACACGGAAATTGACAAAAACTTAGTGTTTCCAACGACGAAGAATCTGCAAAAAAACTGCAGCAGGCAATAAACATTATTGGATACAGTCAACGCAGAAATTCGTTCCGCGTTCATTTCCGGATTGGAAGGTTACGTGACGCTGAACGGACACGGACACGGAACATTTTTTGATAACACACCCAAGATAAATTGTACCTGTTTTCTAAAAACAAAATTACCCAACCAATGAATACGGATACCGACGCGGCTGCTATCCTAGTGAATGTACCTACGCGTACATTCAGTGGAAAAATATTTTTCTCACTCAACTTGCATTTTTTTGGCATGAGGATGAGCCAATCAAAATCTTTTTGTACATCTCCACGTCCTCCTCCGACACGATATGATTCGATACAACACAATCCTACAAGGACAGTCTAACTATTTTCTATGCATGCATCTAACTTAATTTACTCCTTTTTGCTCTTATTTTACACTGCATGAATAATAATTTTTGCATAATATGAAGTAAACCTACAATATACAAATGAGGTATACGTACTCATAAAACCAAGTCTCTAAAAACCAAACCGTCAATTGTCGTGTGTACAATCGTCATCAGGATCATCATCCTCGGGTGAGGTGAGGATATACAATTCTTTCTGAAGAAAAAGTCTCATGATTGATCATCTTTTCTTAAAAATAAATCATTTTAGTTCCACTGTGTACCCCATGCAATTTAGATTCAGATTCAGATTCAGGTTTTTTGAGACAACTATAGCGGGGAAATAAATAAGTTACGTCCACACCAAACACATTCATGTGGTTTGTAGAATGTAATGGCTGTGAGTCGATCACTGTTTGACACGTATGTACTTACCAACTGTAGACTGTAAAAGTTATTCCAGGCGGAAGGGTCTGGGTAGTTATTTCCCCCGTTGTCGAATTCTCTTAGAGGTCTTTTTCTCTGTTCTTCTTGGCAATTGGGATCCCATGAATATTACCTACTCGTAGATACTTTAAAGCATATACCACCATGAACCATGGTACACTCTAAATGCCACCTGTTGAATCATCTTGCCAGAGACCTGCTTCCATAAATTTAATTTGAGGGTTCAACCTGTTGCACAACCATTTTGATTTCTCTTGATTTATCTCTTTGGGTAGACCAGGTCTGAGTCCTATGAGAAGCATTAAACTCATTTACCTAATGTGTTCGTTCAGCTATCATAAGGTAATGCCAAAATGCTAAAATATTTAAACCATCAAAATTATTCTATAGTTTAACAAACTTTTGTCAAATGGTTGTACAAATGCACTTTTTTCATCTCAGAGCCTATTGTTTTCATCAAACAAATAGGTAATTCGTGTTCTAATCAGTCAGTTAAGTCATGTAAATTTAAATCAGTAAATGAAGTTAAATTCTATCCCATCAAGAAAACAATTTAAGTTCTCAAGCTCTGTATGCTGTGTACTTCGGGCGATTACTGACAAACATCAGTGTTTAATAAAGATTTTCTCTCTTTAGTGCGAATATTAAGGTCAGGTCAGGTCTAGCCGATAAACCAGTAAGGCTATAGATTTTTGTTTTACCGTGTCAGGAACAGGAGGCTAGTGCATACCTAATTAGCTCGTATTTACTATTATCAAAGCATAAACCGACAGCCTTAGACAGATTCACGGCGCACGATCATAAATATGAGTTTTTAAAGCATATAATTGGCCATATTCAATGTTAGGTAGTTAATAGCGGAAGGAAAGCAACTAACCTGAAAGTAATCAATGTAAGGATCTGCCATAGTAATTTACTCCAGTGCGCAAATAAGCTAATAAAGAACTATTTGCGTAGTCATATGCAGGTAACAAGTTCAGATTCTGCATATTAAGTCTGATTTTAAAGGCATTCTTAAATATATTAACTAAAGCCTAGAAATTATAACAAGATAATAGCATACGGAAAAATTTCAGCGTAGGACTGTCGACGAGTTTTGTTAGACTTTGGTAGGTTCAAACCTGAAAGAACGTACCGTAAAACTTCTAATTATAGCCCCGGCTACCATTGTAAATATATGCTTCTCTCCCTGGTCATGGTAATGCTTAAGCATAGGATTTGACCTGGCTAAATAAGGAGGCAGGCTATCTTTGGGGGCAGGCTATTATTAGAAGTTTTACGGTATTACGGGAAAGAATCTATGGATTAAATACAGTTTTAAACTGATTATATACCTTAATCCTATGAATAATGCCCCCCCCTAAATTTATTCCCCACACTCGAATAATGTACTCAATAACTTGATGAGATCGCAAATAATTCTCCCCTTCAATAATTCCCCCCTTTGCATTACTAGTAATATTAAGTTAAGCAGTGGCTCAACTTTGCCATAAGGAATAATTTCCCCGCCTCGTGTAATTCCCCACCATAGAATAGTACTCCCGGTTGTTTCGTAGTTTTGTAAATAATATACCGGGAAATTATTCAAAGGATTACGGTAAATCGTGTTTCCAAGTTACCAACATTTTTATGTACATTTAATGTTTCCCATTGTGTCGTTAACCTTAACGCTCCAGTAGTGGAAAATACTGATTGCAGAATTTACAAAATGATGTAGTTTTTCATACCACATATTGTACAGTTTAAAAAGGTTTTGTACTGTATACTATAGGGTTGTACCCGATGACTTTCCAGCTTTCCACTTTCACATTTTATTCTGTGGATTTCTTTGATTTTGTGAAAAAAAGTTTTTTTCAACTTGAAAACTTTTTCAC
>JAAXYX010003882.1:0-13374 GCA_036851915.1 Ptenothrix huangshanensis | reverse complement strand
GTAGTAGGTAGGTTAGATTATAATTGTGCATGTTATACTCAACTACAACGATGCAGAACTACACTGCCAAATATATTTCTTTGGATATTACAATTACAAGTACAAGCCCAGGACCGTTCCCTTGCCGAATGGACACTTGTACAAGCTACCTATGTATATTTTATTTGCTAATAAATAACATGCTTTATTATACAGCACAGGTCTTCTGACATGACATGTTTTAATTTTTTACACTGATTTGGTCAATCCAGTGGAATAAAGTAGGTACCTACGATTTGCAAAGTAGGAGATTATTGTGTGACTGGCACTACACTCTTAAATCCTAACTCTTTAAGTTTCGTGTAGTCCATGTTAAGTATTTCATTAACTAATTGTTTTAGACCCGGTGAATAACAGCATGTATAAATAGAGCAAAGGTGCTCTTTTTTTAATTATAATTTATAATTACTGTTGCAATTAGATATAATTACACAATGTAGGTAATTATAGCTAGCCACATGAAGACAGGAAGACGTAATAAACCACTACATCTGTGATCGGCATACAAAGCACAAGACTGGAAGGAATTAAGAAAGATAATCACTTTTGTTGCCAACATGAGGTTGTCACAGTGAGGGTTAGCTTGTGGTAGTCTTTGAGTAATATCCACGTGCCAACATGAGCATTGGTTTTTTACGGAAAGGCTGAAAAAGAAGCAATGAATTGTATGCTCAGCAAATTTCAAATGGATGATTTGATAACAACTACAGCTACATACCATGCCACAGGTTGTTATTATCCTAGTAGTCCCATAGTGTTTCCGGTTTCCGTGGAATCACGTAATGTATGCATAGGTACCTATATAATGCAAAGCGTGTGAAACGGTTTTGCTTTCTTATCACAATTAGAACCACCTCTTACCTCTTAAGCATTCCAAAAAAGTTCAAAGAGGGTCATTAGTTGAACTAAAGATTAGGTAACAGTGGTATAATATTGGGCTTTTAAAGCAGTCTAGCTACTTCATATTATTTTGTCAAAGGATAAGTTCGCAGTATAATTACACCCTAGCAACAAAATGTACCTATCTGGAAGGAATCGAAAGTGTCAAAAAGTCAAAGATGTTGTATATAATATAATAATTAGAAACGCATCTCAGGGATAGAAACATGTGGATACCCTTCTGAAACGCATCTTATATGTACACTGACAGAGGAAAGATGCGTTTTAGATGCATTCATCCTTTAAAAGATGGGATATGGTAGAGGTGTTAAGAATCTTAATCGTCTATCTATATTTATACTTTTAAATTTTATTCCCATTCTGCATTAGAGCAGAAAGATCCAATTACAGAAGGATATTTAAAAAAATTAATACTCTATATATCTTGCTGTCAAGATTTTAATTTCATGTGACTATAACTGGCGAAATGGATAATTTACACATCTCTCTGGAAACTACCACCAAACCAAGGTCGCTTTATTGACTTGTTTACGGTTTACAATATTTACAATAACCGCAGCTGGAATCAGGAAAAGAACTTCGGAACTGTGGCTCTGATCTCTTACTGGAACCGATGCCGGTGACTTTTCTTACTTCGTTTGGATATTTGGATTTGGAATGTTAATGTTAAAGTAGTAGGTCACATTCGTATCGTATCGTGGTGGTATGGTAGTGCCTAATGGTAATTGGTAATCCTTTTTTAATAATATCTAAGTGCCATTACAATTAACATTTTTGATCCAACGATTAAATACATTAGAATATTATAGTCTGAAAAAAATTGAGAAGCATCAGGTCAGAAATTATTAATCTACTAGTTTAAATCTTTTTGGACACGATAAGATGATCAGGGCTGTTGGAATAGTTTGTGAGACAGTGGAGTTAGTGGAAGAAAGAGGGTGTTTCCCAATCAAAGTAGCTGTAGTGGATGAACATGCGTCTCCTCTTTATGAGCGCTATATCATTCCGTCGGATGCTATTGTTGATTTTCGGACATGGTAAGTGTCTCAGAATTCAGAATAATGAACTACTCTTCTACCGCCTACCACCCAGCGGAGTCAATCGATTCATTCATTCATATACAGAAATTTTATTATTCGGATATTGCACATTATTGCTATTGAAATTCTGAGTCAATGCATTAGTTCAAAGCTAAACTGATGATTTAATGGAATTTTCTAACGAACGTAGGTATCATGGGATAACTCCAGAAACTGTTGCTGAAAAAGGTAAAATAGTTAAAAACTGAAATACATAGGAAGGGCGAAGGAGAGGCTATATACAACTTTAGAAAATAATGATACAACACAATAATTCCTGTTAATTATTATTTTTTTTTATTATTAAGTATATATGAAGAAGGTGATGCATATTTTGTGACGAAAATTCATTGTATTTCAGGCATTCCTTTTACAGTTGCTCGAAAAGACATAGAATCTATTCTGAAACATAGGGTTGTCGTCGGCTATGATCTAAAGTCTACTTTAAAGACAATGCTATTGGATGATGATATACCGAGACAATTATTAAGGGATACTGCAACGGCAAGGTAAAAGCTCGAATGAGAAGCCTGTTTGGATGCAATACCTACCTACATTAAGAACATTTATTATCATTATATTCATGCATACCGTTTGAATAGACTTTTCAGGGTCGAGCGAAAAGTTAATGGTCAAGCTGCTTATTATAAATTAAAACTCAAAGATTTGGCTTGGAAGCACCTCCGTATCAAAATGCATAGTGGCCCACATGATGTTGTGAGCACTTTTGTCAACCTTTGTGAAGTCGATTTTTCGTATCAATTGATAAGAAATTAACAAAACGATATTTTGTAATAAACGATGGATTTTCGCATTTCAGATGGAGGATGCAAAAGTTGCAATGTTACTTTACAGAAAGTATAGAGACCATAGCGACTACGACTGGTATGGAAACTTTCGTTAAAACCACGGAGAATTAAATCAAGTCGATTTAGTGAAATGCATTCAGGAGAGTGATGTCTCGTCAGCCTAACAATATAATCCAAACATTTATAAAGTTATGATTGACGAGCTAGATGGCTGATGACACCAAAATAATTATGCACTACTTCTTTCCGATATACTTGAGTTTCTAATTTCAGTATTCATCGTGAAGTTTATTCAATACGCTAAACAACTCACATCAATAATTTAATATACAAATAATTTGAAATGAAAATATATAATAAACTACATTCCAATTACCAGTGACGCGTAAGCAAAGACCACGTAGCAGTCTAGCACTCTCTCCGAGTAGCACTGATTTTCCTAGATTTTCAATTATTTACATACATCATAGAATCATAAATTGATTTATAGAATGCACGCGGTGAACACAGTTTGCATCATCATTGCAGTAAGTATAGTGAGCAATTTGTTTCTATCACGATTATGTAGCAAAAATATGTTCAATCACGATTAGAATATAGATATCCAATTCATTGTATGTATTCTTAAAAATGTGTTTCATCATGAGTACCTAGTACCTAACTAAACTGAATACTGGACCGCTTCCTGCGACGGGTGGGTATAAATAGTTTCTGAAGCTAAGCAGTGTCACAAGTTTCACTCGATATGAATTGGTTAATGATATAAAATTAATTATGCAATCCATTTCCATTACATTAAAATTGAGCCACTAGATATAAGGAAAAATGAAGAAATAAGAAGGAATGTTGATCGAAGTCATAGCAGTATAATATTCTAGGGGTAATGTCTCCAAAATAAAACAAAATAAACCTTCAGTCTTCATGGTCTTCTTCGTCTTGGGATGGAAGGTCTTCATCACTGGACGAAGAAGTCAAGTCGGAATCCAAAGGATCAAATCTATCGTACTTTCGTTCCGCTTGTTTAATTGCTACCGTCGCAGCGTCTTCAGCATCATCATCATCATCAATCGATAATTTCTTTAACGCAGCAGCACGCCTTCTTTCTTCAGCTTCTACTCGAGCACGAGCTGCTTTGATTGCTTCTTTCTCCGCGTCATCAAGACAGATATTGAATCTGATATTTTTCTCGTAAAATCTTATCACTTCCTGAGGAAATGCTTCATTCAGACTCATAGCTCGCACCATTGCAGCATTTGTCTCAGATATTGGCGGTCTTTTTTCGTCCTGAGATTCTTTCGTTTTCCATTGTACCAGAAATGTTAAATATCCATCCACAACAGCAACAGCATGGATCTTTTCGATTTCCTTTCCTGCAGGACACTCCGGCAAAACTCCAAAATTCTAAGGCAAAACGAAAATACAGAATTGAATTTAAAAAACGCAAATTAAAATAGCAAAAAATTGTCACGCTGGACGTAAACATCAAAAAGAGGAATACGATCATTTTACACCTGTTAAACTTTAATTATTGCTACTCACAATGTATGTATCTTCATCTTCGACTCCCGAGGATAGTTCTTCATCCGAGGAATAATTGTCATCATCTCCATGTCGACTGCTACCTTTCCTTCCTCGTCTTGACCTTGTGGAGCCAGGGGATATACCACTGCCTGCAAGAGATGCTACACTTGATGCAATAGAAGTACTTCTACTTCTTTTCTTTTTTTTCGATTCCGCAAGCTTTCTTTCATAAGCTTGAATCATCAAGTGACAATTTTGCAAGTGATTAATAGGCTCCCACGTATTCGATTCACTGAAAAAAACCAACAGAGTAAACATAGGTATACAAAATGCCCGTTATAGACGAAGTGAACATAATTATCAATCCCTACTCCCAGTCTTATAGATGATTACAAGCTGGTATCTGAGTAGTATCATGGGTAGAAGTAAGCCAGAAATGACCATGAAGGACTACAAGTTGACTTATTTTTATTCTTAGTCATAATCGTGGTTCTCATCGATTACACTGGGTCATACCATGGGTCACCACGGTGGGCCAAAACATGGATCCTCATGTGGGCCAACATACTAGTTTACTTCAACCAGTACCATGAGGCATATTGTGTAATAACATAGATTCAAAAATAATTTCAACCGTATAACTACAAAAATAAGGTACTAAATAGTACCTACTGTATTTTTGAAATAAAACCACTTACAACGGCCACCCCTGCCACTTGATAAAATACTGAACCACTCCATCTACTTTTCTTTTGTCAACAATTTTCTCGACAGCATATTCACCCGAATCTTGACCATTGTCATCTGTATCCTTCTTTTTTTTCACAAGTTTCACCGCCTTAGGTGGCTTTTTCCGGCTTCCCGATGATTTCTTTTTTGCTGTTTTACCTCTTGACGATGGAGTCGGTGTTATTGAGACCACTGGTTTTGTTTCTTTTATTTTAGCCAACTCTTCCTTTGGAGACTCGGCTTCCATTTCGCCCAATATTTAGTTCAAGCTCAGGTCGAGGTCGCCGAATAATTCAGTTCCCGAAAAGTGTTCAGAATCTAAATCCTGCCTAGATTTTGGAAAAAGTTTTGGTTCAAGATCAATGACTTAGAACGACGATGCTTTTAAGTAAACCGCCATAAATAGATATCACAAAGAGGCCAAGTTACTGCCGCCATTTATCACGATTTCCCTAAAAAGTAGCGCATTATGCTGATTACGCCATGCAAGAAAGAACGGTAATTGGTGCAACCAAAACGAAATGATACAGCATCCAGCACAAAGTAATTATAACTTCAAATTCCGACTTCCCAACTCCCAACTTCACGGTGCGAAAAGAATTAATTTTAACCTTCCAATTTGTCACATTTCACATTCACACTAAGATTGGTCTGTACAACAACGAGCTTCTTAATTCATTGCAATGAACTCAGTAGATTGAGCGAAAGGAAGCTGGGGCTGTGGGAAGGGAACATGGAAAACTCGAAATTAGTCCAGAGGTAATACAACTAAGAACTTACATACCATTCTTAATTATTATAATTATGATGCTATATTATTGCTTTAAAACGAATTGTATTAACTTGCTTGTATTAGCTTGCAAATTATTGTAAAATAACTATTACACCCAGAATCACTTTTATTAGTTCGTTTCACTGCATTTATTCAATGATTGCCATTCCAGAAATTCCTCCTCTACAAGGGCAACATCGTCAATTATACCCTCCATGGAAATGGAGGAATTAGAGCATCCAGAAATTTCTACGTCTACGTCATTACAGATAAAGTTGGAATCGGATTCTACTATTGACAAATACCTGGCTGTGGATACCCGGAGTGAAGGCCTCGCAGTAAAAGACACGAGCTTTTTACTGGAAGAAGATTGCAATGAAAATGAAAATAAGGTTCGGAAAAAAGCGTCAAAGAGGAAGAAAAGTAAACAATCTTCTTCGAATTCGAAGTCCGAATCACGGATGCGACGCAAGATGTCTAAAGCGGCTAAAAAATCCGACGATCAAGCCCATCAATCAAAATCCCCCAAATCGTTGGGGCTGAACTCCTCCAACACAAAGGAAAACAGACTTCGAATCATTCCACTAGCACTGCATCCTGCTTACCTCGTGGATAAAAAAGGTATGTGCCTGATCTTCAACTACTGGGGAATTCAGTTCATTTAAATCTATGCATAGGAAGTTTAATAACTATTTACAACTAACTAAATGCAAATTATGGAAATTAAAAAAACATGTAGGTAATTTCCATCACATTTGGATATTACTTTTTCAAATCCGTAATACATTAGCGAATGGAGGAAAATGTAAACATTATTTAACTATTTACAACGAACTAAATGCAAATTATGGAAATTAAAAAAACATGTAGGTAATTTCCATCACATTTGGATATTACTTTTTCAAATCCGTAATACATTAGCGAATGGAGGAAAATGTAAACATTATTTCAATTCATGATGTCTAGTTTACTCTTGTGCAACAGTTAATTTTTTGAAGTACCTACATAAGTACTCACTCAATCATCATGATGATTCGTTCCTTCGTTCGTCGTTCGTACTACAACTCAAAACTTCCATGACTTTATGACTGGGATCACGGCTGCGAGTAATAATCTCTATGTAATTGGAGTCATATCGTCCGCAGGTTGTTATTGTTCTGTTGTGAATATTTTGGAACAATTACTCCCGGAGGTCGAAGATAAATTATTATTAGGTGTTAGGTATGTAAAATACGATTAAACGAATTTCAAACGAAATCCAATGAATAGCAAATTAATGTCTCTGGACTTGACAATAATTATGATCTCGCCAAACGCATTATTGCATTAATTACTGAATATATTACTTTGTTTTGACTGTGATTATTCTGTAGGTAGTTGAAGGTTGAAGCCTACCCCGGCATACGTGTTAAACCATACACCATACAATCAAAAGTTCACATTTATATGAAGCAATGATATAACAGAATAGGTAGGTAGTAATAGATCGTAAGAAAGTGTTGCTGTTTTGTGAGTACAGGTTTAGTGTATGAGAGTTATACCAGTAGAGCACGTTGCACTCAATAGATATACATTCTGCCCTATAAGCGCGGTTAATTCGACATACTCATTATCTATTTTTCCGAATTTTGGTCAAGTAGGTAAAAAGTTAACTGTGACATCAAAATAGTTACTAGTAGATAGTGCAAAGTAGTGTACTCATTAGTTAGTGAAAAAGTTGAAGCATTGTTACCAGGTAAAGTAAATAATCGTGTAAATTACCTGAAATCCTTGAAAATATTTTGGGGCCGGAAAAATGGCAGACGAGATGCAAGAAGAGGAATGGTTATACGGCGAAAGTGACACAAAAGTTGAGCCAGTGTACCACTCCCGACCAGAGGACAATGACGGTGACCTGAGTGGAACTGGGATTGTTGATGACACCGGAGAAAATGATATTGCTGATGGAGAAGTCACCAAGAGTTCTAGTGAGGCCGCGACAGATAACCAAACTGAGCCGATTAAGGAGGGAACTCAAGGCAAAGGAACAATAGAAGCGGACGAAGGCGCCAATGATGTACTTTTTAATTTCTTTAACTCTGAATCCTCAAATTGAGATTTATTTCATTCTAAATTTTATCTTAGTATGACAGAGAGAAAACATGTGACATGAATGGGGGCATAGGACATATTTTGACTAAAATTTAAAAAAAAAAAAATTAAATTCATTGTTTTTAAATTAAAGTTTCAGTTTAGATAGTAAACTTAATGATTGACAATTGCATACTAACTATTGTTCCACATGATTTAAAGTCAACTAAATGAAATTAATGTCCTATTATGCTGATTATAAGGTTATGTTCTTGATATTTTTAGGATGCCTCGGAGGAAGATGACGATGATGATGACGATGATGAAGACTCGGATGATGATGACGATGGACCGAGAGTTGTCATCGGCGATATTAAATCCGCTACAGTACCACCAGGTCCAGGCACTTTCGCTTCCAAGAGGCCTGCTGGTCCTCCACCTGATAAAAAGGTCTGAATGCATTTCGAGAAAACGTATTACTATTCTGGAATCCTGTTTACACAGTCAGAATGATTTTGGTGCTAATAGTTGTAATTGTACATTTTATTATTAAATTACAAAGGGTAAATTTTCTACGGAAGATTTTGAAGCAACTGGCACAATTAATGGAGTACCAGCACAGGATTTTAGCTTGGATTCAATCGAGGAAAAACCATGGCGCAAGCCTGGTGCTGACTTAACAGATTATTTTAATTACGGATTTACGGAGGAGACTTGGCGAGCATATTGTGACAGGCAAAAAAGATTAAGATACGAATCTGGCAGCACGTTACCTTCCGTCATGGATAGGGAAAGAAAGGTAATGCATATAATTATAATAACATAATTACGTTCTTATAGTTAGTCCAGTGTTTATGTTCTTGTAATCGAATGCCGAAACGAAACTATCTTGTTTGAGCTTCGAATTAAGCGGTTGTAATGCCACCAATATTAAGTAGTAATCATTTACTGATGTAAGTCCCAAAAATGGTCTTCTGATCGAAACAGAGATGAATTCTAATCAAACTGCTGTAATATTTTCTTTGCATGTATAAACAGATGTTTAAATTCAGTGTTTTTTAATCTTTTTCACTTCAATACCCAAGTAATTTGGTCAAAAGTAACAGTGAACTTTGGATAGTTAAGGTATTTTATCCTAATGCCGAATATCAGCACTATATGTGAACTATTTCTTTGCTGTTGAGCGTCACCACTTTTAAATTAATACTACAAATAGTTAAATCAGGTCATTGTTTTATTCTTCACAGCATCACCCTCAGGTTGCCACTCATGCTGCAATTCCTATCATCGGTAGCGATAAGTACAGTGGCCCGCCGCCAAATGTAATATTTCCAAAGAAGTTTGGTATGCCAGATCGTTCTCCAAAGGAACCATTGAGAGTAATGCGGAATAGAGATGAACACAGAGAAAATACTATACAGGTTCGAGTTCACTTAACTATCTTATAGTGTTAGCTGGTTCAAATATATAAATTTTAGATGTGATTAAAATTCTTGTGTAATTTTAATATGCAGGTAATGACAGCTGATAGAAGAGAATACAGCCGTAAAGCTTTCGATATGCCACCTCCGATTGCTCCTCCGTTTGATATGAGCGTGCCTCCTCCTCCGTGAGTATTATTACTATTATAAATTGTAATGTAGCAAGCATAGTTTATAAAAGAGCTACTTAAGCAAGGTATTACATATATGAATGTAAAACACTCCTGTTTACAGCTTCCCTCCTCCAGATCCATACCGTGGCGGACCGGGACCAGGACCAGACTTTTTTAGTCACCCACCACCGCCACATCCTCACCCCCCGCACCCTTCACATCCGCCTCATCAGCAGTATTTCCATGAAGAGCATGGAGATTATGAAGATCATCAGTGGATGGATTCCGTTAGTACACACAATGAATTACACATAATTAACGAACAGCCAATTTATGTTTCAGAGATAGAGATACATTTTTAGTGACTAGTGATTACACAAATCCGTGTATAAATATACTTTTTACTGTATTATATTCCAGGCTTGGGAAGCTAATATGAAAGGACCAGGTCCCTCTGCAGCTACCACTGTTGTTCCATTAACGAAAATCTCTAATTTACCACCTCCACCTGGAGAAAGTGATGACCTTGATAAGAGGACACCGCCCATCAAGGAAGAAATTCCTTGAAATGCTTTTTGGGTTCTGTACTTTTGTATCATGAACGCTATTTCTATTTCTAATTTTGTCAATCTATTACATTATTCCGTCTCCACTTATAATTTAACAATTGTTTTTTCTAGTGCTGCAAATAATTATTCCTATGTTGCAAATATATATGTAATGATGAGTAGTTCTACTAGTTTGTAAGACTGGAGTTTTGATTCATTTCATATCGTGGATAGTTTAATCAATGAAATTCATAATGATTATTATTATTTTATTTTAAGTATTACGGACATAAACCCAGATTAAATTTTTTCCAGAAGATTTGGTGTTATGTTTCATTTGTCTGTCAGTTGAACCTGAAGAATATAATTATAGCACGTAACTAGATTGAATGTTAATACTTTGTACATTGCCACCCATTGAAACTAAGTGTTCGGAAAATATGACATTATAACCGCTCAGTAATTTTAGAGCATTCAAGTTTATCATTTAAATAAATAATGCTGAAATGAGATCCAGAAAATAGTAATGGTACAATTTGTTTTTTCTGATAATTATTTTCCTTCGAGCTGTGCCTGAAACTTTTTGTTTTCGTCAGTATCATCTTTAGCGCGTTTAATGATAAATACACGACACATTTTAAGCATCCTAAACTATCACACCCTATTATTTCAAGTTTTTTCTGGGTTTAGTTGGATCACAAAGGAAATGGGTGACATTCTTCAAGGTTTCAGAAATTATTTTCAATTGTTCATATCCAGTATGCCTGCATTAATAGCATCATCTTAAAATATAATTAACTTAATTAAGCCACTCTTGCCTTCTATAATAGGAGCCGTTTTCAACAACCTGCGTGATGTATAGAAGCTGGAATGCGTCTGTTTAAAACAAAAGTTAAACTTTGTTCTTTTGTCAACCAAGCCGGAATTCACTCGGGCCGATTATTGGGCTTGGTGAGCCCAACTCCTTGCAAAAATTATACGCTTTTTTATTATTTCGTGTGGCAAATAATTACATGCCCACGCTATCATAATATACCTACGTACGCTACACAACTGCTACAGCTTAACTCCTACTCTTAATTGTCAATGATTGCTTTCCTTGTCTGAGTAAATCTGAAACCAAAAGTCGATGCACTTTGGAATCGTCGTACCTCAAAGACTTGACAAGATATTACAATACCTGTTGCAACGTACTCTTAAAAGTATGTATACTGATTTAATTACTATCACACCAAAACTCGTTGGCTGGCTTAAATCTAATAATTAAAGTTACTTTCATAGCATTTCCAGCTCGGTCAATGGTGTTGATGAAAGGTACAGATAAAATACTTAATTTCGTGGAAAATTCTAGAAATTTTTCTTCGCCATTCTTGAATGTGAATCACATTCCCTGGTGACTCAATTCAACGACAATAATGCTTATTAACTAAAAAAATCATTTTGCATTTTTTGCTAACCCAAAGTCAACTTTGGAGTTGCAAAGTTATTACATAAGTCGTAGTAAAGCATATGCATACGTGAAACAGCTTGTACGAAACTTTAGCGTACCTACTGAGAGATAATTTTGGCGATTTAATATAGCAAGTGAGGTTGGTTCCTTTCGACTCATTTTACATATTAGTATAATATAATTAAGTGTATGTTATTATGTACTTTGCTGAAAATGAAAATCGCACTGCTTTTTGCCTTTTTTTGTGGCTTGTTAGCTGAAACAAAGAAATTCCCCATGTGGAAAAAAGAGGCTTAAGGTCTTCTGTTCGCCACGGACTACGAGACACGGTCAAGGATGCACAGTGTGCACCTTTGTATATTAGTTAAATGCTCAATATTTTCTTGACAGCTTAGAAATATGTACTTCCATACTACATAAATGTGGAATCATAGACTCAGAGAATGCTGTCTGTACATGTATTGTGTTGTGTAGGTAGTAAATGTACACTCAATGTATAAAAAAACTCCAACGCCAACCTGACATGCTGTTTTTCAATAAGATTTTTCTACCACATGTGTTTAAAGTCTTTGAAGATTTATGCTCATTTATGAACCTTATCAGAGATCTTAGGTCTTGAGAGTATTTATTTATGAAATGGTATTATGCTTTTACTTTTTTTTCCTTTGAGCTGTACTCACGTTGATTGAGACGATTTTTATCATGTCTTTCTTCAAGTCAGTTAAAATGCATGCATGGTCAGCATGCATGGGGAGCTGACGGTAATAGTGTAGCTGAGACTGACGTGAGACACCAGTTGCATACAGACTTGGGATCTGTGTAACTTTTGGTGTGCTCTTGCTCACTTTTCATGTTTTAATGTCTTCCCAGATTTTGATTTTAGGATTTTCACTTGACTCACGATCATAATCACGATCAGATGGATTTAATTGTTATTCTTTGGTGTGATTATTATTCCATTACTATTATTTAACAAACAAATACGATGGCCATAAAAACTCATTATCTGTTGTTGCAACTGTTATCGGATGTCGGATATAGAGAATCTCTTCCACCAGCACAGTATGTAACTGCTGGCACGTACTTATTGTGAGAGGCTGTACAATAGCTTTAGAGTAATGCTGATGGCAAGCTAATCTTCTCAATTGCTTGTTTGCACTTATATAATGTCCTTCCTTGGGTAAAGATCATGTAAACCAGAAGCGTTAAAATATGAGCAGAGATCATCACTTCTGATACTTTCATTTCGATATTCATTTTCGGCCTCATTGTCTTAAACAAATAAAAATCAAATGGCATTGTGGTGGAATAGTTAATAATGCTAGCATTTTTCAGATGAACAGATTTCAACAGATGTACTCAAAGGACATCCGTAATAACTTACTTTTGACATAATTATTGTTCCAAGTTGGAGAATAATCAGGAACTCATCTTCAATTTTTAGTTAAGGAAGGTCAAATGTCATTTTCGGGGTCTTTGATTTCCACTTAAGAATTAGAATCTTGCGAAAACCCTAGCATTGCATTATACATTGCAAGTTGACAATAATAAATTATTATTTTACTACAATAATTTACCTCGAGATTGGTTACAAACTAGTCAGTACTTTTTAAGAGTTTTAGGATTTATGAAAATTTAAAGAGATACTGTTACTACCTGCGATCTCTTTTTAATTCATAAAATGTACAAACAATTATTTTACTTTACTGTATGCAAGTTAACGATCTTCAAATAAAAGAGAAACTTAATTGCCCATCGTAATGACAAGGAAAGACAAGTAAAGCGTGTTAAAAGTTGCCTTTAAGCATTTAAATTTTTTATCATTACCATTTTGTACGATGACAGATCCCAGAAGACATAAGT
>JAAXYX010003881.1:0-13378 GCA_036851915.1 Ptenothrix huangshanensis | reverse complement strand
AATCCAGCGTGGAGGCATTTAATATTCGAAATGGATGGAGGTTGCTTTTATCCACTATGGAGGCATTGGGCATCCATTTAGGAGGCGGTTTTATTTTATACCATTATAATTTCTAACTATGAAAAGAAATTTTGTATTTTGTTTCAAACATCATGCCGATTTGATGGGGATGAATCAAACTAACTGGAACATAGTTTACTTTACAAAAATACTTATATATGATATAATTACTCTAATTAAATACTTAGTTATCCGTATTAATCACGTAGATATCTGCATTAAAAGGCGCTAATCAAAATCTTGGAATAAAAGAACTGTTTGAAAAAGACATGCTTCAACTTGTTTACGAATGCCTTAAATCTTAAAGTATTTAATTATATATCATCGTTTCTATTATTAGAGATTTAATTATACTAAATCTTTTCCTCGAAGGGGGAAACAAGTAAATTAGTTTTTGACAATGCAATCAAAAATTGTCAAAAACGAATTATTAGATTTTGGGATGGGGGCATTAGCAAAATTCGACGTATTTCTTGGAGGTAATTATTTTGCGGCGGCTAATGTAAGTCGCATTTTACTAAATTTGGTTTTACGAAATACAATAGTTGCACATTAAAATAAAATCACTAGCGACTAGCACCAATTACGGATTTAAGGAAAGAGAATCTCATCGGACATTTGTTAATTTAAAAACAGTTCAAAACACTTACATTTTACAACAAGCAATAATTATTTACATTCACATTCGACTTTTGTGTGTATTTCAAAGTTGTTCAATAGTTTTCATGATTAACTGGCATATCATATAATTATCGGGGTGCAGGATTTTTTCGTTTTTGTAACTATGTGTTCATATATGTGTTCACATTTTAAAAACTACGCTGCTTGAATTTCGATGAATCTTGCGTTACAGTTTTTTACCCACAAGCAGTTCCTTCATCTCTTCCTCCGCATATTCTCCAAAGCGTGCAAACAAGTCTCCGAAAGGAAAATAAATCTTGTCCACAATCGCAATCATTCTTTGCCTCCCGTTGTACGATATCATACAAATTATAGTTCCTAGAAGGATTCATATTAAATACATATTGAAAACAAATCTTCTTCGAAGTATGTAACTGCAAGAGGTAATTGTTTGACATTTCTTTTTATGTAAAATAAGCATACCGACAGTTTCAACTCCAGGTCCAACACTAGCCATAACGTCAACCAGTTTGACCCCAAATCCTTTAAATTCCAGTGGCCCAGAAGCGAAGGGTAAACTCGTGAAGCCAATGGTTAAGGGGAACTTTTGCAATATTTTTATCAACGAGATCGGTAAATAATTGCAGTATTTATAAAATAGAGCAAATCCCTGTGGGGCAGTGAAGTAGTTTGAAGGCGTGAATTGTTTGGAAAAAGCGAGAAGGCGCTCTTTATTCGAACTGAAATTTCTCATTGGCCACTTGAACATGTGCACTGACCTAGGGAAGCAAATCGAGTTTTAAAATATAATTACTCCAAAGTTGAATCAAAAAACTAAAAGGTAAACATTTCATCACTATTGGTATTTAAAGAACTCACATGTGATTAACAAGTCCGTCCGGATGCCTCTTCATTGGGTAGGGAATACCACAGGACATTTGCTCCGGAACTTTCTGTCCCGCCTCCACCATCATCCTTTTGCAAACGGAAGCCACGACTGCGCACAGAACGTCGTTGTAACCCACGCCATATTTGTTTTTGATTCCTTTGATAAATTTTGCATCAATTGACTTTGAAATGCTTGTACAAACTCTACCAGTCAATTTCTCCTTCTTGCCCCAAATATTCCAACAGTTGCCCCCGTCGAACGAACTTAACACAGCTTGAGCCAAATCCCACGACATCTTCAGGGGCAACACGGCATTAAACCAGATTTTTTCCCAGCCCTCCTTATCCCGAAAATTTATATTCATTTCCACCTTCTCTTGCATCAGATCTCTAGCAAAAAGTTTGATAGTACTGTATGCATCCAACATGCCATGGTGTCCACGAAACAACAATACTGTACTTCCATCACTTTTACTGTCTGTATTGGCATTGGAGGAAGATTTAAAATTCTGGATCAAAAGTATCTCCCACGGACTTTTGTTCTTCGCATAAGCCTTTCTAAGAAGAGGGCCAAGAATCCGACGAAGATCGCTCTCGTCGCAGAATCCTTGCCCTGGACAAGGAAGTCTAAGCTCTGCTCTCTCTTTTTCACTTTCACTCTCACCACAATTAAAGTCTTCATTGTAGTCGTAGAGTCTAACGTGATCTTCCAAATCAAAGTTTTCCTCCTCCTTCCAAAAGATGTAGTTGAGGAACGTCGTCCAGTACATTTTCAGTTCGGGGTACATTAAATCTCCATTAGGTTTTTGCTTTTGAATGACCCGCTCTTGAAACGCTTTTCGAAAGTCCTCCAGATCAATATGGCCGTCGAAGATAAGGTACCAAAAAGTGTTGATTCGGGATTTAATGGTAACATCTTCACCAGCTGCAAATAACGTTCCTGCCATGGGCATAAGATGCTTTAGATCTTTTCGAAATAACTCAGCGAGCTTTTTTACTGCGAAACGTAGGATGAAGAAATAGAGGAAGGAGACTGGAAATAGTGTAAAAGCACTCACAAATATTATTATTGCTATCGATAATTGCAAAATCTGATTTAAGTAACTCTTTTTATGTGCCATTATTTAAATTATTGTGGATTGTTAAATTCTGAAATTTTCTTTGGGTCTGCTTGCTATTAGTTAGAAGAATAAAATAAAGCCAAGAAACTAAAACAACACGTCCTTTGCTTATTGATATTGATTTGGAATAAAACCGGACAGCTTGAATTTCACAAATAGTGTAAAGCATGTAATATTCTTGCTTAAAACTTAAAAGCATAAATAAAAAATATGTAAGTGATTGGCAATTCCTGTTTTTGATTTTTAACCAACAAATAAGCATTAAAAAGTGGAAATGGCCTAGGTACAAAAACTTTTATCTTGCTCCGCTCGGTTTACATGCGGTTGCCTTCATCAATCTCAGTCCTTGAGCTTCTACAACTATTGCTTCCAGAGTAAGAAATTCCCTCTAAAAAATAATGAGAAAGTTGCTCAAGGTACGTATGGAAAGTACATACAAAAACACCTAATTACACACAACGTGTCAGAATTAATTATTTCGTAATTGATTGAGAAACAACATCACAGGCGCACAAATTACTTCCAGTAAAATCTGTAATTAATTACTGTATAATTAATTGATGATGAGTGCATTCAATTACATTTTTTGGCCTTCGAAAGCATTTGCAGCAAAGTTGTATTTCTTAATAATGGATTCACTTTTTGTCAAAGCCTTTCATGTAATTATTTGATATGTAATTGTGGCTTACGCTTACTACTAACAATAACTAAAGATTAAGTAAACGGTCGACGATTTGTTACGAAAACGATAGTTTTTTGCAGTTTGAATAAAATGTTGAAATGCCATGGCAGAGGATCTGTCCAGGATCCAACACCTTGAATGAAGCTCCAGCATACTAAACCTGTTTCTTCAGTTGTAAGTAAAATTCTTGTAATAATCATTTTTCACTAAATGCAAACCGCGCTATATGCATTTTCTTTTCTTTAGATCTTTTATGACTTACTGGATGTCATTGCATTTGCAGTAAAATAATTTTCCACAACTTTCTATTTTGAGAAAATTATTTACATTATATACATTTTAACTATGTATTTACTACTCCGTTGTATTATTGGAGAGAGAGATGCTTTATTAAACAAAATAAACTTATTACATGCATTACTTGCACGAATTACTTTTAAATATTTCATTGAACTCATTTCCATGGTATTACCTATAATTATAGTTTTTCCTGTTGTAATAAATATGTCACTAAAATCAAAAAGCTAAAATTGTGAATAATTATGAATTAGGCGACCGGAAAGCATAAAAGCACGAAAAGCATTACAAAGCACTGGAATGCTGGTCGCTAGTTTTTTAAGCTTTTGGAAACCTACTTTGACAAGAATTGGGAAAACAAAATTTTGAAAAGGCATAAAAAGCATAAAATGCATTTCGAACTCCTAAAAAGCATAATTTTAGCATTTTGGAGAAAAAAAGGACATTTTTAGCACTTTGAGCCAGATTTTCGCGGTTTTGGATTATATTTGTTTGAAAAAACTAAAATTTGAAAACGCAATTGAAAAAAATTGTGGCTTTCAGAAGCCCTAATTATAAAATATTTTTCAAAGGACTTTGAAACACAAAAAAAACGTTATATTAGCAATTGGAGCGATAGGACAATATTTGAAGCCTTTTTTGAATCAAAAAACGCATTACGTACTATCAAAAATGAATTTTCAAAAAGCATAAAAAGCATAGTTTTAGCATAATGTTAGCATTTTTGGAAAGCAAAAAACATTTTTAGCATTTTTAAAAGCCTAAAAAAGCATTTTTCATAGACAAAAAACCATTTTTCTGAACGCCTTAATTATGAACAATGTAATGAGCTCGAAAGAACAAATGACGGTACTTTTCGAAGTTTTGTTGAATAACAATGTAATGAATTAAAATAGATTTCCGATTCCTATAATAACATATGATCACCATTTCTCGAACCTAGACTTGGTAATAAACTAATTTTTATAAGTGTCATTGTACCCTCTGTGGTTTTGGATTGTCCGAATCGGTCCGAATGGCTGTAAGTTGTAATATGATGTAATGATTACCGTAAACATTAGCGTTTTTTTCTACACTGGAAAATATTTGGGTAACTGCCATCAGCCTATTTTTATTTTTAGAGGTAATTTTTATGAAATAATTTTCTGTAATTTTATACAGAAAAGTCTACACATTATTTTTCTTGCGAATATTTTACTCACTATCAGAGACTTCCATAAGCAGTGCAAGCCATAATTTATTTGTCTATTTGTATGTTTGAGTGTGTATTTATTATGCAGAATTTTGAATTATGTCATTAGATTGTAGAAATTAAAAAGTATAATATTATAATTATAAGCATGACTTTATATACATGACGTTCGTTTTCTCATACCATTGCCAAAATAATGAGATCATAGTCAGTAAGAAAAATCATTAAATAATAACTATTTTTGCTAAAAATATAACACTAGTTTTATTCGTCTTTTTTTCAAATTACTAAATATAGTAGGTATATAAATGTATAAAAATAAGAAATGATCACGATCTGTTTTTAAATTCTACCATTTATTAGAAGATAATTCGGTAATTTGTAAACCATGCGATTTTATCATTACAAGTTATTACTGACAGTTTTCATCTTCCATTCTTCAATTTTAATGTCCATAGCCGTAGCTGGGACTATGACCGTTCCAGCCCCAACCCTGTTCATATCCTTTATACAAAAACACAAAATTGTAACAAATAAATAGAATTTTTGAAATGCATAATTTTATAAAAAAATTGTAGCCTTTCAAAATTCGAACTTACCGAATGAAGGATATCCATGACTGTGATGATTGTATCCGGAGTTCCATCCCCAGCCGTTTCCATGTCCATATCCGTGTCCGTGTCCATGTCCATGTCCGTGATTAACGTGGCTACTGTAGCCCCAACCGGGACCCCATCCCCATCCGTTGCCTCCACTGCTCACTGAATAACTCATGGGACCACTTCCCCAACCCCATCCGTTGTTGTGACCGTATCCGTGTCCGTGTCCGTGTCCATGTCCATAACCATAACCGGGGCTCCTATTCCAGCCCCAGCCCTGAGCATAACCGTGTCCGTGTCCGTGTCCATGTCCATAACCAGATGCATAAATCCCTCGTTTTGTCAAAGCATCTTTGCTCTCGCTTCTCTCTTCAGCTTCTTCAGCAATTACAAGGGCCACCAAGGCAGTCATGGCGAGGAGCCAAAATATCTGAAAAAATCAGATTACATTCCTTTAATTAATTTACATATTTTTTGTTAAAAATTTTGACGTGATTTTTTGACTTTTGAAAAACCAACTTACCAGTTTTGTGTTCATCTTAACTTTAACTTTAATTTTGAAATCGAGCTTAAATTGTTGAAGTTGTTAATATTTTAATGTGAATATTAAAAGTGAATGATTTTTGTTCAGAGCATTTTGCTTAAATACAAGTTATTTCAGAGTGAAAGCCCGAATGGATTTTATGTGGGGTGATTAGTAATTGTAGTTAGTAATACCAAATTAGGGAAAGAAATTCGCACATTTGCAGATTAGTATCACCACAACAAATGCAGAAAACAGAGCAACATGACTGATGACTGATTTAATGGAAAACAGATTCAAGGTACATCCGTTGTAATTGCAATGATAAAGATAAAATAACTAGAATTGTCGAAGCATGAAAGAAATGCCATAATGTTATAATTATTCGACTTTATTATCACTTGAAAACAAACATTTTTAACATTAAGTGAGTCCTTGCATGTATGTATGTAGAAACTGAATTCGTTGTTTTGCTTACCATTACCAAATTACCACCAGTGACTATTAAAAATTTCGAGTTCTATGATATCAACAACTGCCTGCCAAATAAAATGTAATAAAATCAACAGTTTACTGTTGCATGTAAATGTTTCTTTTTAATCTACTTTTACTACCTCCATTCAGATAACAAATTATTCAATACTACAAATACAAAACACTTGAGGAAAGATAAATACCTAATTACTTATTTTACATAATGTAATTACATATCTACACAAAAAGGATGTACCTGGGCCAACAATTAAACGCTTTCGTGCTCTTAAAATTTGACGTAATTAATCGTCAGAATCAAATCTTAACAAAAACACTTTTATCCTGTTGGGATGTACACTGTAAAAATTTAGTCATCTTATTGTCAGATGGAAAAAAGCATCTAAAGTATCAAAAACTTACACACTCTTTTTGTATGTAGGTTTTATATGTGCTTAACAAATGATGGGGTTTAGATGCACTTTCAATGAATTTTATATACAGTTTAGATTTTTAGATACACGAAAGTAATTTTCAAATGCACCCTAAATGCGATCAAACTTATGCTAAAAATTATTTGCACCCGTTTTACAGTGTACATATACATACATACATGTACGAATTTACATTCATGACTTCCTTCCAACTTACAACTTACCTTTCTTAAGCAATTGGCCAAAATCCAGAGATAGTTACTTTCCCTACTCAATTGCACTATAAAAACAAAATTCTTATTGTGAGATTCATTCAGTGCGATTGAGAGCAGTTTGTAGAGAGCAATTTAAAGCTTACTTTTCAAACTATTTTCAAGCGAATCAAAAATGAGTAACAAAAACAAAGTAAGTAATTATTTAAAAATGTTCACTTTACAGTTTTAAGTTCGTTTTCAATTTGAAGTCACTTTATAAACACAAAAGTTTAAAAATTTTCAAAACGTATTTATTTATGGATTTCAAAAAGTTAAATTAATAATTGCAATCTTTTAATTAGTTATTACAACAATCAGATCCGTTAGCTTTTTACATTATAGAAGTTAGCTATTATAATTACATTATTTAAAAGAATTCAACTGAACATAACTCTTTTAGTACAAATTTCAATGGCGTAACCAGGGATGGGCCAGGTAGACTTAGAACTCAGACCTACCTAAGAATTGGAGCTTATACATTATAGTAATTACCTATGATGCAGTTTTTTTAAATTTTCACAAAACGGACGCTTTTTTAATTTTAATAAAATAATTGAATACATATAATAAAAAATACAATAAATTTTAATTTATTCAAGAACACTCTTTTTTTAAATTCACACAAAAACAGGTACTGTTTTTTGAAATTTCCAAAAAAGATACGCATTTTTTAGTTTGCACAAAAACACGTGCATTTCTTTTCAAAATAACACAAAAACACATGCATTTTCTGCAAACTAAAACAAAATTAGATAGATTTTTTAATTAACTTTCATCTAAATACGCACGCGGTTTTTTGAAATTTCCACCGTTTCCAGTTTCTTTAGCAGGCCTACCAGCAAAAAATCCTGCTTACGCCACTGACTAATTGTATATTAGGATTTTGAATTTTTAATTTTTAATCGCATTCTAGATGTTAGTGGGCCTCCTGCTAGCAATCCTTGTGTCGCTGGCAATCGCGGGAGAAATTGAAGTGAAGGACACCGAAGCGGTGGAAGACAGAAGCACGCAAGTGAGAATAGGAGCAGTTGTTAAGCGTGGGATTTATGGTTATGGTCATGGCTATGGTCACGGTTACGGTCACGGTCACGGTTGGGGATGGAATAACAATCCTGGATACGGCTACGGGTACGGACAAGGCTATGGAAACGGTTTCGGTTGGGGATGGCCGTCAAGTTATGGAGGGATTGGTGGAGGAAACGGGTGGGGCTGGGGTCACGGTTGGGGCTACAATAGTCACTTGGGTCATGGTCATGGTCATGGCTTGGGCCATGGACATGGAAACGGTTGGGGATGGAACGGGGCAAATAGTTACCACGGATACCCTGCTCTCGGTGAGGATTTATACTACTCGGGTAATTCAAATTTTAAATATTAGCTTTATATAAGTGCTTAATTATATGCAGTAGTTAATAAGCAAATTCAATTTTTGGGCAGGTTACGAGGGCGCAGGCTGGAACGGATATAATCCCACCTACACCTACAATCCCGGCCCAGTCGCTTCTCCCGCGCCTCCAAAATACTTGTAGGATTTAAATAAAATCCAAAAATCAAGATCGGGTCGAAAAAAATCTGTCATCTTTTTTTTGCAACAAGTCTTTCATTCCTTTCCTAGTCACTTTTATTATGTCGAAATTGTCTCGAAATTTCATTTCTATTTATGAATTTTCCACTTGTATCGTGTGCTAGTCAAAATTGAAATAAAAAATGCAGCTTCGAAAATTCAAACATTTTTTAACATCAGGAAGTGAATATGTAGTGAGTTTATCCGTACTCTCATGAATGTATGTATTTTTGTATATAATTATAATTACACTATAGGAAGAAGACTAAAAAGCATTCCAAAGACTTTTTAATCACTTGCCAGTTTTTAAGCTTCTTTCAACCTACTTAGGCTATACAAACGCAATTTTTTTTTGAAAAAGCATAAAAAGTATTTGGAGCATTTTGAACTCCAAAATGGCATTATTTGAGCATTTTTAAATCAAAAAAGCGTTATTTCAATATTTTTCACGTTGATTATTTTTGATACACTGCAGTGGCACCCAAATTTTGAAACATTTTATAAAAAATTGTAGCTTCCGTAAGCATTTAGTTAAAAATATTTTTCAAAACAATTTGAAATATTGAAAAAGTTTATTGGCATCATTTAAGCATTTTGAATGGGCCACAAAGAAAATATTTTAGAATTTTCGGACTTACAAAACGCATTACGTAGGAACAAAAATTGCATTTTGAAAAGCATTAAAAGCATTTTGAGCTTAAAAAAGCATTATTTTAGAATTTTTAGGTACACATTTATAAAAGTCGAAAAAGTTATTTTTTGAAGAAAAAAAAATTTAGCCGCCTATTCATAGCATTACACACCAAAATGACAAATGATATAATAAGAGCTGGTTAAAAATAATTTAAACTTATGACCAAGAGTTGGAAGTAATTGACGTCTTTTCACTGCAATTAAAGTATTTATTTTGTCAACTTTTCCATGTTTCCAACGATAATGACAAAAGCCTCCTTTACCTATTGATAGACTTGCATTGCATTGTAGGCAACGGACTTGACACTTTAACTACAATTTATTTTTTCTTTCCTTCTCAATAATTAGCAGCAAAAAAAGCTGATTAAATACAAGGTACATCTTTGTTTTGTATATTTACTTGGAATGGGAATTTTCAGTTCTGTAAAACAAGTTTAACTTCCTTCCACTTGAATTCTTTGTACTTTTTGTTGACATTTTACAGCCTGCCCCAATGCTATTATTTTCAAGGATGAGTTCATCGTTTTATTTAATTGTAAACTTGGTCATGGTTCTGCATTAGCATTACTGATATCTGTAAGCTATGTAATTAGATTAGCCTCAATTAACTATTTTGAGCTGTGCAGTGCACTGTGTTCCAGGCCACAAGGTTTAATTAGGAAGAATTGAAAAGCAGAATGTTTCCTTATCACGTTATTCAATGCTCCTTCTTGACTTTGGCTTTGGCGTTGGCGTTGGCTTCGGTTTGGACTGCAGTTTATTTCCGCAGAATTTGGCATAAGGAAAAAGTTGCTTTGGTTAGTTTGCTCTTTGGTTCTTTAGGCAAGTTTATGTTTATTTTTTGTACAGTTTCCTCTGGGAGCTTCCTTGACCTGGAGTAGAAGAGGAGCGAGAAGGAAAAAAAGCAAGGACAAAAACAAGAAAAGAGTGTTGAAAAAATCAAAGAATTTTGACAGGGGGAGTATTGAAATTTGTAAGCATGTAGAGTTGTGCAGAATTTGAAAAATGAAAAATTGTGATTATTCATTGAGGGACTGAAATACTTTTGAGAGCTAAAATGCCTCTTTTAATCAGACTTGGTTTTGTGTCTCGAAAATATTGGCTCTTGACATCAATTTTATTTGCACTAACCTTCTCGTCAAGCTTTTCTCAATCTGTAGAAAGTTCTGGTGACAACGGTCAAGTCATTCCTCCAAGAATTATTGTGTCTGATGGGCCCGATGCTCATGCGAAATTGAAGCAACATATCAATGGAAATCTGGTGTCTGGAACAAAGATTTTGAACTTCACCGGATCTTCTGAGATTCTTTGGAAACCCTATAATGTCTTGCAATTAACTTGCAGTTCGACATATAAGACGAAATGGGACTCGAATATTGGGTTTAAAGTGAGTAAATTTTGTCTTTTATTTTCTGTTAACTTTTAATTGGGGTGGGGAAAATGTGTGAAAAACCTTGCATGGGATTGTTTTTAATTTAACTCAGCAGTTTGGTCAAAGTTGACTTTAACAGAAATTTAACCTCATCATTTGTAGTAAACTCATCATGAAAATAATTTTGAGCGTATTTTTGATAAGTTTACAAAAATATTACACGTCATAGTATTAGTTTTTATAACTTTAAAATAATGTTTGATTTCTCAAAGTTCTGTTAGTTTTACACTGCTTATTTTATCTGTCTTTGTTTGTTTATTTTTTATGCTTTTTAATTTGTCCAGTCCTTTTTTGCATTTTCTAATGTGTCTAGTTTTTTATTTTTGACACCTTGTGATTTGGTTAGTTTTACACAAACCTAGTGGCTATGGCATAAAAGTAACAATCTCGGGTCCCGTCCTGCGTTCCTAAAAATAGATACAAAATATCCAAATTGACTCACCTTGTATTCAGTAGAAATTTTTTGCTTAGGCACCATGGTATAAGCTTAAATTTTTAATTTGTTAATTTTTGTTTTTTAACCTGTTCAAAAGACCAACCAGTAGTGCCTTTAAATATAAAATCATTTAATTATTAAATTTGGTTGGATTTTAAAAATATATTTCACTCATACATAAATGATCGTTATTCATGCAATTTAAGACAAATCAAAAATGTCGCTAAATACGGAATGCCAGGGTTTTGCATAAAAACTTCCCCTTGTTAGACAAAGCCCTTTAGTGTAATGTGCCGAAGTAGGTAATTACCTTGTTCCCTCTGGTATCATCAGAGACCAGAGAGTTCATGTAAATTAAGAGTGCACTCCAGGGCCAATAAAAACTGAAATTTCCCCAAACTCTCCTCCCATGTTTTCAAAGGGAAGTTAACAATTTGATTCTAATTTTATCAAACTCTATTCTCTACTTTGTACTTGTAAACTTAAACAGTGATACACAAATATAATAAAGAATAATTATTTCATTCTCAGAAATGCCAACATTCATTTGATTTATAAATATGTATTACCATTACCATCCCTGGTCTTATGACAAAAAGGAATAAATAAGCGTTACTAATTAATTTCTTAATAATTGATGGAGCTTTTGTTCGAGATTTATAGCAAAAAATACGTCCTTAATGTAATTGTGGAAAAAATTATATCACCGATTTTCAGAATTTGATGTAAACGAAAAATAGGTTTATTTAATCACAATGATGTAATTAGAATGCTGTCATTTAAAATACTTATACTATTGTTTTACCCGCTAAAGAGTATTTTTAGTTTCCGGCTTTTAGTGTGAAATGTGATGAGGCAAGCCGATTTGTATCAGGGCATTTTACGGAACTCAGAAGTGTAACCGTCACGTCCGAATTCGGTGTAAATGTATTGCATAATCGCTCGTATCAAGTATCCTGACACTATAAAATGTCAGTTAATTAACTCCAGTCTTTGCTACAGAATTTTTTATAAACAATTATGTCATCAAAAATATAATTTAAGTTTATAAAAATAGAAAGTGATCTAAGCCATTTTTAAGTCGAAATTGTAGCCTGTTTTATTATCAGGTGGCAATTTAAATTCTAAGATTTTCTGGATCGTGGAAAAAAAGATGACAGATTTTATGAAAGGGAAAAAGCAAAAGAACTCCGTCGAGAGATAGGAGAAAGAGCGGTTTGTAGGTTCATTGACCCTATAGGAAAAAAATATTACCACATAAATCCTTAAAGATAAAAACGAGTGACTAAATCATTTCACTTGCGACTTAACTCAAAGTAAGGTAGATAAGTGTTCGATTTGCATCAGAAAAGTAAGACATCCTTTTTTGCTGGATATAATTACCTAATTAATTAATAATTTACTTCACTTTGATTTTATGCCTTTAAAGATTTGCGTCAATTTGCACTTATTCAGAATTGAATGAATTTGAATGAACTTTGCTTGCTATTTGACGAAATGTGTGTAAGTTTTTTATTAGTTCAAAAATGTCAATTGAAACTTTTTCAACGACTACGAAGATGTAGCATATTTTGTTTAAATCTGTAAAACAGTTACATTTAATTTTTTTATAGTACAAAAAGGTGTTTGTTACTTTAAAATAGCTCAGAAGAATGAAATAAGACTTTTTGAATGAGAACTCATAGGTAGGTAGGATAAATATCTAGGTATTTTAAACTATGCAAAAAAACAAAATGCGTAAAATATGCACTTAAAAATTGTAAAATACACGATTTGGAGAAGTCAAAAACGTATGTAAAGTAGGACTTTTACAAAAACTTCAAAAGTTTAAGTTGGCTTTTCATAAAAGTAACTTGTAATACATGACTTCTAAAAAGTTAAAAAGTGTAAAGTATGACACTTCAAAATAGAAAAACTTTAAAATGAGACTTTTTTAAAAGTTCAAAACCGTAAAATATGACTTTTATGAAAAGTTTAAAAGGGTTAAATATGACTTTCCAAAAGTTCAAAATCGTAAAAAAAGACAATTTCAAAAAGTTCAAAATCGTAAAAAAAGACAATTTCAAAAAGTTCAAAATCGTAAAAAAAGACAATTTCAAAAAGTTCAAAAT